>JASTWR010000782.1:0-78978 GCA_030770355.1 Harpagoxenus sublaevis
TTCATTAAACCAAAAGCGATTGCCACGTTAAACGTAAAGTGAAAAAGCATGTAAATGATCATATTACATACAGGGTGTTTTAAAATTAAGTGCATTAAATTTGTGTAATGAAAGAAGGAATCAATACAAGCATTTTAAGTATAGGAACCATGGGTCGGCGACGCTTCGTTACGGCGTTATGGGCGTTTAAACTAAATCGTCATAACGTCTGCGATGCAATTATTTTATTCTGTTAATTTGACATGTGAAAGTGGCATGTGGATTATCTTCAGCCCACACATGATTGTTGTGAGTGTTAACGATGGCTTCACGCGTGAAGCTTGCTTCGTCGGTAAACAAAACACGAGCTGGAAATTCAGGTTGGAGAGCTCTTTGTTGCAGAAACCAATTAACAAAGGCAACACGAGCCGGAAAATCATCGGGGCGAAGAGCTTGCACCTTTTGCCGATGAAACGGATGAAGCAAATTGTCATGGACAATATTCCAAAACAAGACTGTTATTAACATGGAGCTCGCGTGCAATAATTCTAGTACTTGTTGATGGATTATCTTCAAATCGCTCTAATACTTCTTCCTCAAACTGTGGAGTACGTGTTGACCTATTTCTCCCTGCGTTGTACATCCTCGATTGCAATGATCCCGTTTCCCTCAGACGTTGATCAACGTTAACAAAAGTCCTCCGGTTCGGCAGTCTTCTGTTCGGGTATCTTTCTTGATACATCCTCTGAGCGAGCGCACAGTTGCCTCCAGCAGCGCCGAAAGTTAAATGTATGTCTGCGAGTTCCTCCCAAGTGTATCCATTGTGGCGGTTCATGATTATTTCAAAGAAAATAAAGCTACTCGTTTATTACCAGCTACTCGTTTCTCACTGTGAGTAGCACAGCTCGACTGACAACGTGATCACTACAGCTTGGCTGAGAAAACACGAGGAAAGTGAAAGAAAGAACTTGCAAGCACCTTGAGAAGTAAACATACGAGAGGCAAACAAACTACAACGCGGGCGTAGTACTTGTGACGATTTACTTTATACGCTTATAACGCCGTAACGAAGCGTCGCCGACCCATGGTTCCTATACTTAAAATGCTTGTATTGATTTCTTCTTTCATTACACAAATTTAATGCACTTAATTTTAAAACACCCTGTATAGTGGTGAATAAGAGGAGGCATGCATGTGCCGTCACAAATGTCAGAGTCAGCAAGATCGTCGGAAATGTATAAGTGAAGCCAGGTCATGGAAGCAGAAGGAACACAGCCAGCATCAGCCGAAGGTCATTGAAGCCCTGCCAAATCAGCCTCAGAAGTAATCAATATGGGAGGCTGACCATGCACCTTCCGGACAAAAATCATTCCGTTCGTGCACTATACATGCTTGTAAAATAACTGCTTGCCCTAACTCGCGTTTGGCGCAACAATTTATAAGTGTCAGTAGGAAGGAGTTCATTTACATATATGTGTCCAGGGACATTACTTGAGAAAACCTCGTTGATAATAAGTCGACGTTTACGGCGCATGACTCTAAGTATATAATCACGAATCTCACGCGACTTAAGTACGACAATAATTGACCTTCTGCCAGCAGTGCTAGCAAGAAGATCTGAGGCAGGCGCCACGTTACGCACAACAGACGCATCACTCCTCCCCACATCGCGAGTCTCAAGCACATCAGAGGCCAGCTGGGATACACCAAGCGCGCGAAAGACACCGGTGACGAGTTCGCTGGATGTGACAGATAATGAACTACGGATACCAGAAATAATTATCTCTGAGGTTTGCAAGACTCGCGATGCAGCAGAGAACTGACAGTCAGTATATTGAGAGTTCTACGAATGCGTGCCGCGAGCCTCTAGCGCTGCAATCCTTTCACCATGATTAGAAACGATTTTCAAAACTTCCGGTATTTGGTCGAGTTTTCGCGCAAAATTGGCATTGACAGTCTCCTGATGCTTAATGAAATCTGAAATCTTCTTGTCAGAGCTGTCAAACCTGGCCGTAGCCTTCCTTTCGGAATCATCAAATCTGGATAGAATCTGCTGTAGAAGTGCATTGGTAGACTGCGATTGAGCTCCAGAAGGAGCAACAACCCTCGTGCCCAGAGCGGTAGGAGTAGCCATGGCAGGAGAGGCAATAGACAACTCGGCATTCACCACACTAGGCGTCGGATGTACGACCAGTGAAGCAGCCAACGACTTGCAGCAACTCTCCGCATATTTTGTCGCAGCATACGTAAGGACACAACCGGGATGAAAAAGTTTTTTACACTTGCACTCGGCAGATTCCTTCGCGATAGACTTCTTACACTTGGTGCACGCACGCTGCATAATTATCCACTGACACTAGCAGAGAGAAGAACCAGTATGTACAGCAGTCCGGTAGGTAACGGATGGTAGTACGTCTCAAGGCCCACAGATGTCGCCACATGCACGATTAGGATGGTAACTCATGCACAGGTATCCAAAGATCAGGCGAAAGTGAGGTTAGAATAATAATCTCTTTCCTCAAAGATATCAGGCACTGCCGTTGCAAGGATAGAAAGATTAAATATGCATCTCAACAAGCAACGAGAGACTTGCCCAGACCTGCAACAAAACAGCCCGAAGGCAGCCCACGGCAGCAACAGAGTTCTCAAAAAGCAGGAGCAAAAAAGCAGAGCAGCATGCGGTACTCACCGAGAGAGAGAGAGAGAGAAAGAGAGAGAGAGAGAGAGAGAGAGAGAGAGAGAGAGAGAGAGAAAGCGAGAAAAAGCGCGAGCGTCGATCGGAAATTTGAACTTATCAGTTTTGCCGCCTAGCACGTCTCAGAGCCATCTAGCGACACGGTAGGCCAAACCGACAAACCTCGATTTTAAGAAGAAGAAGACGACGACGACTACGACTACGACGACGACGACGACGTATCTGAATTAACATAAATTGGACAAAAAAATACAGGCTTATATATAAATCTATGCATCAAGTGCTTATATGTGCATTAATTTTATATCATTGTAATTAGAAAAATCTATTTTGTTGTCCAATATTTAAATCTTTTGATAATATTAACTTATTTAATAAAATTCAATGATTAATTTCTCGAGAAGCGAGTTTCTTCCTGTAAATGATACGCGGTAGCGTCTCGCTCATCATGACTGGACGTATGTAATGAAGGATATATCGCTTATGCATCTTGTAAATCTTGTTACAAAAATCTTGTTTTTGTTTACAAATAATGTTAATGTTAATGTTAATAAAAAATATACTTGGCGCGAGACGCTGCCGCGTCTCTTGATTTGTGATTTAAAGCCTGTGTAATTTACAAATCAAATTTGAAATATAAATTAAAGCCGGTGCAATTTACAAATCAAAATTGATTTATGATTTAAAGCTTTTGTAATTCACGAATCAAAATTTATTTGTGAATTAAATCCTGTGTAACACAAAAATCAAAATTTATTTGTGAATTCAAGCCTGTGTAATTTATAAATCAAAATTTATTTGTGATTTAAAGCCTGTGTAATTCACAAATCAAAATTGATTTATGATTTAAAGCTTTTGTAATTCACAAATCAAAATTTATTTGTGAATTAAAGCCTGTGTAATTCACAAATTAAAATTGATTTGCGAATTAAAAGTTGTGTAATTCACAAATCAAATATGAATTATGAATTAATGCCTGTGTAATTCACGAATCACATTTGATTTGTGAATTAAAGACTGTTTAATTCACAAATCAAAATTGATTTATGATTTTTTAATTTCTTAATTACCAGTTTCGCAACCCTGATCGGAAGACAAGTTGCAGAAGAAGGAGATGAAGAGGACGAGGAACAAAGCATCGTGAGGAAAACAATAAATTGGGACATGGATGCGAGGAGACTATAAACCGAGGGAACGATGGATCTAGGTGGTGTGGAGTGGCAAAGTCATGGTCGGTAGAGGAGAAATGGAGAAGAATAAAAGAGCTCATACATAGGGCACTGATCTATAAGGAGGTTAAAAAGTCGAAGAGGAATGAAATAGGTCATAAGGACTGGTGGAACAGAAGCTGCACGAAGAAAAAAAGGGAGGTTAAAAGGAAGTATAGAAAATGAAAGAAGGGGAAGGGCAGAAGGGAAGACTTTATAGAAGAAAAAAGAGGATTAAAGGAGTTGCTAGAGAGGAGAAGGAAAGACAAAAGAGCTGAAGAAGAAGAGGTGTTGAGAAATCTGAGGAATGAAAAAGAGATTTGGAGGTTTATAAACAGGCGAAGGAAGAAGAAGGATTGGATGAAGAACAATATTCAAGGAGAAGTATGGAGAAAACATTTTATGAGGTTATTGGGTGGCATGGAGAAGGAGATAACAATGAAGGAGATCGGAATGGAAAGAAAGATAGGTGAAGAAGAGGACGGTACAACTGTTGTGGAAATACGGAACGAGAAACACGAAGGGAATGAGCAAGAAGAGGAGAAGGAGTTTGTTGAAGGGGAGATAGCGGATGCAGTAAGGAGGATGAAATTTGGTAAAGCAGCAGGAATAGACGGAATTCCGATGGAAGCTTGGAGGTTTTGTGGTTTAGCGGTGAGGGGTTGTCTGGTAGACTTAATAAACCAGATATGGAAGAAAGGAACTATTCCATCGGAGTGGGAAATAAGCATAGTGGTACCGCTGTATAAGAGAGGTGACAAAGAGAAGGCAGAAAACTACAGAGGAATTTTACTGCTGTGCTCAGCATATAAGGTTTATGCCGAAATTCTGAGGAATAGATTGGAGGAAGCTGTAGAATCTAAAGGAATGTTACCTGAAAGTCAGGCAGGTTTCAGAAAAGGAAGATCTACTATGGACAACATTTTTATCCTAAACCACATTGTACAGAGGGAAAAAGGAAAGGAACGTGAAGATGACAAGGTTTTTGCTCTCTTTTTCGACCTGAAGGCGGCTTTTGACAACGTAGAGAGAGAAAAATCATGGATGGTACTGGAACAAAAAGGTGTCGGTTGTAGCTTGATTAACAGGATTAAAAAGATCTATGAAGAAACGGAGACATCAGTTAGGACAAGCATGGGGATCACGAGGAACTTCATCACGAAGAAAGGTGTGAGGCAGGGTTGTGTTCTGAGTCCAGACCTGTTCAGTCTTTATATTGCGGATTTAGACAAAGCGTTAGATAAGCGTAATATAGGAGGGATTGTATTGGGCAAGTATAGGGTATGGTCGTTAGCTTACGCCGACGAGGGTTATGTTTTGAGTGCAGACCTGTTTAGTCTTTATATTGCGGATTTAGACAAAGCGTTAGATAAGCGTAATATAGGAGGGATTGTATTGGGCAAGTATAGGGTATGGTCGTTACCTTACGCCGACGATATGGTTCTACCGGATAAGAATAAAGACGCACTGGAAGATATGATGGATACATTGAAAAGATTTTTGAAGAACAGGAAGTTAGATTTAAATACAGAAAAAACAAAAGTTATGATTTTTAACAGTGGTGGTAAGTTGGGTAGAAGTAGTTAGAAGTGGGGTAAGAAAAGAATAGAAGAGGTGAAGAATTTTAAGTACTTGGGGTTCACGTTTAACAAAAAAGGAAATTACACGGATCATATTAAAGAATTGGGTAGGAAAGGTAGATTAGCAGCTAATAAGGTATGGGGTCTCGGTGAAAGGATATGTAAAGATGATTTTAAGAGGAGATGGACATTGTTTAACTATCTGGTTAAAAGTGTTATGGAATATGGGGTGGAAGTATGGGGGTGGATCGAAAAAAGTGAATTAGAAAAGATTTTGTTGGACTACATCAGATGGATTTTCAGAATAGAATTTTGTACTCCGCGGTATATGATCTTAAGAAAGTTGGGTTTAAAGAAATTAAAAGTTGAATGGGGATTAAGAGCCATGAGGTATGAAAAGAGGTGTAGAGAAAGTTGTAAGAATAGACTAGTGGTTGCATGTTGGGAAGATAAAGATAAAGTAGCGTATGGTTTGGAGAAAGGAAAGAAAGATCTATTCGGTAGAGAAAGGGAGAGTTATTTTAATAGTTTGGGGTGGGGTCTCGAAGCTATAAGAATTTCAAGAAGGGAGGGCATTGATATGGACAGGGTAATAAGAGAAAGAGAACGTGATATACAAGAACAAATTATTGATAGTAAGGTTAGAAATGCGCGGTACAATATAAGATATAAGTAGTTAGGTATAAGGTGTGTTAAACCTCGGTATTTATTAAAAGTAAATATGGACAAGCCAATGGCGAGTGATGGTATAAGAGCATTGATAAGATTGAGGTGCGGTAATATGGAGGAAGCAAATAAATATTGGTCGGAGGAGAATGTAAGAAGTTGTGTATTTTGTAAGATGGGTAGGGATAATTTGGAACATTATGTAGGAGAATGCATGGTGACTGGAGACTGGTTTGTAAATTTAGGTAAGAGTTATAAGAAAATGCTGGATACGCTTTGTAACGATGAATTAGGTATAGAGAAAGGGAGGATACTAAAAAGGCTTTGGAGGGAGAAAGAAAAGAAGCTGAAACAGGTTAGAACTTAAGCGAAAGAAGTTTGTAAATAGCTGAGGTTTGTAGTTTTATGAGGTATGGATGGATGAGTGTTTAAGGTCTTTTTGTAAACAAAGTTCCTTTTCTTGGCTTAAAGCTGAAAATAAATATATATTTATCTATTTGCCTAATAGGTCTCCTAATTTAACTCCAGTAAATTTCTTTTTGTGGGGAAATCTAAAAAATATCGTTTGCCTTTGTCTAGTTTTGATTGTAAAAATATCGTTTTTACTAACAATCCGCGTAATCCGGAAAAGGCAATTGCGAGGCTTCATGCTGGCGTTATAAATATCGATGCAGCAATGTTGGGACGCGTTCACAACAAGATAATTGCAAGAGCTGCTGCTTGTATCAAAGCAGGGGGACGTAATTTTGAACAGTTATTATAAATAATTAAACAAATTAAGCATGTTGTTCACAAAATATTATGTATAAATATTATCTGTATATTAAAAATAAGAGAAAAAAGGAAAGTGAAACATTAATTCTCGTAATCGTATAATTTAATCTTTTAGCTTTTGTATAAAAAAAAAATGGTTAAGTTGGAAACAATTTATTAATACACAAAATTATTATTTACATTTTATTTTTTAATTATTTACATTTTTTATTTTCTTTCATTTTTATTTCATTGTTTATACGCGTCAATTTTTATTTTTAATTATACTGGCTTTACCTTTACTTATATTTATGGCACGCTGTTTTGCTATGTATTAATAAGATTTTTTAATGTAAAATAAAAATTCAATAATTGATTTAAAGTTTTAAACTGAAGTAGATAGTTTTCTGGAACCATTTTCATTATGTCATAACATAATAAAAATGAATTAAAATTATGTCTTAACATAAAATTAATTCAAAATACAAAAGTTTTATTAATAAATAGCAAAACGACGTGCCATACACAGAGAAAGATACAGCCTATGTGGAATTAGGTTTATGTCAAGACATAATATTTATTGAGAATCTCCATTATGTAAGGGAGAGTGGGCCCTTAAACCACGGTTTTTCAAATGGCGTTAAAACTGTTTTTTAATAACTTCATTACGATATAAATGGATCTATTCGATGTTGAATATAATAAACTTTGTTTGAGAATGATTTGAAAAATAAAGTTTGAGAAATATTTTGCAAAAATATTGATATTTCGAAATATTGCATTTGTCACACTGGACCTCACGCGTGGGGTCCATTGAGCCATAGCATAGGGTACACTGTGACATGTAATGTGAAAAGTAGGGTACTTTGTGACGCGTGGTGTAAATGATAGGGTAGGTACTGTGACGTGACAAAAGTCACGTCCTCCTCCCGGACGGAGCTCGGCCGAGGGTGAAGTCGGGAGTAGCGCGGCCCGAGCGAGGGAGAGCGATTAATTAACAGATTTTAGAGGTATTGCAGCCGGAGTGGGGCCAAATATTGGATGTAACGGCATAAAGCCGCATCGTGGGACCAAAAGGAGCCGTCGAGGGGGCGGAGGAGACGAGGTGACCGTCGGGCGGGTCACGCACGGGCCCACCGCCGAGTCGCCGCACGCTTTCCGATCCATACCGCCGCCAAAAAGAGGAACAAGGACGCTCAAGGAGGACGCCCCGAGGGGGTCCACACCATGCGCTGCGCCGCCACCCCAGGAGCGGGCGGACGGCCCCGCCGCCTCCACCGGACGCCGGAGTATGCCGGTCGGTGTGGTCACGGCCTGGCCTGCCGGGCTCGCCGGACGCCGATTACGGGAGCTGCGGCGTGGACAGCCGGACTCACCCTGTCTAACGCCCGTTTAAATACCGCGGGCCGGTGGAGCGGATGAAGGGACAGCGGAATCGACAGCAGGATGTGGCGCCGATGGACGGGAAAAAGAGCGGGCTCGGTACGCAGGCGCGAGAGCCCGACGTGATCCCGCCGGGCCGCAGGATCTTCACTGTCGTGTCAGCCACGGAGACTACCGCCCGTCACGACCTATCGACGAGAGATCCAGCGTTCGCAGCAGGAGACGTTCTTGTAAGGCCGCCATTCTGGTAACCCGTGCAATAAGTGATGCCGCTCGCGGCCGGTACCCTTGTGTTCGCTTCGCGAGTGAATTGTTCGCCGAAAAAGTACCGTGTGTACCGCGTGTAGTGAAACGCTTAAAGAACGTCGGAAGGACGTCGGACGGGGCCGTCCGAGAGCGGATCGTATTCGCGTGTGCTTCTCGCCCTCCTCGAGGATTCCGCCGCGACCGATAGTCATCGCGCTAACGTGTTATTTGTTCGAGAGTCGAATGTCGTTCGCGCGCTGTGTGTGTGTGTGTGTGTGTGTGTGTGTGTGTGTGATCTCGTGCGTTGTACCACGTGCTGCGGGTGATTAGTGTCGCAAGGAAGAACGTTAATTGCGCCGGAGAGCATCGAGAGACGACCACGCGCCGGGCGCATTCGGGCTAGTGCGAGTGGTTTTTTGCGTATCGAGTGTATCGGGTGTCGCGTTGGGTAGCGACTCGCGTGCTCGCGCGGGGCGATTGTACGTGGGTGAGTGCATCGCGCTTCACGTGGCATGCATCGGGGTTGCGGATCCCCGTGCAGTGACCCGTGTAGCTTACGAGTATGCTGGTGCGTTATTTTGCGTTTCGGGTATGCATGTGTGATAAAATCGCGTTGCGAGTATGCTGGTGTGTTATTTCGCGTTTCGGGTATACATGTGTAACCGCGGATGACGGCTATGTGTTGGATGGATGGTCGCGTGTGCGTGTGCGCGTGTACTGTAGTGTTGCTTAAACATCGATAGTAAATGCACCAT
This sequence comes from Harpagoxenus sublaevis, assembly GCA_030770355.1. Taxonomy (NCBI): domain Eukaryota; kingdom Metazoa; phylum Arthropoda; class Insecta; order Hymenoptera; family Formicidae; genus Harpagoxenus; species Harpagoxenus sublaevis. Next base: position 9,266 of record JASTWR010000782.1, read on the forward strand.
CAAAACTATCGATAGTTAAAAAAACTATCGATAGTATTGTCGGATTCACACCAGTCTAGTAAACTCTAGCACTGTGACTCTAGTGTCTGATTTTGGCATAGAGTACTCTGTACCTAGATCCGACACTGGACATGGCTTCACGCATGCGCAAAGGACTCCTGTCACTGCACTGTCGTGGAAAAAATCTCACAATCTCCCATCACTGCTGCCTATTGTAAACCCGGCGCCCCCGGCGGGGAATTCCCCACGGATTGTAGATCGGTTTTTGTTTAAAAATTTTATTTGTTTCATTGTTACTTTTTATTACGTATTGTTGCATCGTGCGTACTTGTTGTCGAAGCTGACTAGTTTTGGTCTCGATATTTTATTTGATAATGGGCCGTAAAAAATCATTAGTGTGGAACTTTTTCAAAGAAGTACAAACTGAGGATGGTGCAAGTAGTAAATTTGTGCAATGTCAAATATGCAAGAAAGAATATTGCAACTCTGGAAATACCAGTAACCTGAACGATCATTTAAAGCGAAAACATCCCGAAAAATTGATTATTAGAGTTGAGAACGAATCATCTGATGAAAATATACAAGAAGAGATTCCGATAAAAAAATCTAAACAGTCTATTAAAGATTACATAAACAGGGATAAAGTGTACGATAAAAATTCCAAAACAAAAAAACAACTTGATAAATTATACGTCGAGATGATCGCTACAGACATGTTGCCTTTTAGAACTTCTGAACATAAAGGTTTCAAGAAATTTATTAATGCTCTAGACAACAAGTATGAATTGCCCAGCAGACACACGCTCAAAAGTACTAACGTACCAACGTACTACAATGAAATAAAAAACAAGTTGACAATGGCAATTTCATAATGCAAGCATTTTGCTATAACAACGGACATGTGGACAAGTTCTTCGAACGAGGGTATTTTAGCAGTGACCTGCCACTTTATCCAAAATGCAAACTTAAAATCACCACTACTAAAAGTAACCAAAATTGAAGGACATCATACGGCTGAGTCTATGGCACAAGTAACTTAAACTTGATTTAATTTATTAATTTATTTGCTTTACTTATTACTGATACTGATGAGAGTTTTATATTTACATATTAATTTTTTCATTGTCTTGTTTCAGGCTATCGATGAAATATTGTTGGAATATAATATTCGTCACAAGACTGTGGCTATGGTTACAGACAATGCTGCATCTATGATAAGATGTGCCGATATCTTAAAAATTCGACATTTGCCTTGTTACGCTCATAGTCTCAACTTGACAGTGCAAGACTGTTTCAAAATAGATTTGTTTGCCAGAATTTTGTCTAAATGTAAGGCCATTATAAGGTTCTTCCGTAGCAGTACGTTGGCAAGCGATACATTGCGTACTATTCAGCGAAGAAATAACAAACCGGAATTAAAACTATTGCAAGAAGTGGAAACTCGTTGGAACAGTTCTTATTATATGCTAAGAAGAATTTCTGATGTACGTACTGAGCTGGCAATCGTCATAAACGAGTGTGCACGGGTTCCAACGCCACTTACAGCCGAAGATTTCGAAGCAATTGACGAAATATTGCAGCTTTTGGAGCCTTTTGAAGTAGCAACAACGACAATTTCAGGAGAGAACTACGTAACTTCCTCTTTAATAATACCTCTTTCAAGAGGTATTTCAGCAAAATTAATAAGTTTTGAAAACAAATTAAAAACTGTTGAAGGACAAGACGTTCTAAATTCATTAATAAACTCGGTAAATAGGAGGCTTAAATCGTATAATGCAAGGTCGATAGCCATACTTGCAACAGTTTTGGATCCAAAATTAAAAAAAATGGTTTTAGAACTTCTGAAGAAGCTGACAACGCGATTCAACTTTTGCAAAGAGAGTATACACCTTTTATTGCCTCTACTCATCAAGCTCAAGCAACTACCAGCTCTGGCGCCTCTGGCAGCTCTGTTAACGTGCCGTCAGTACCGTAAGCTGAAGGAAATTCTAAAGCAGATGATTTACTTTTTTTGCCAAATAATAACCAGCGACTGATCGCAACTCCAATGAGTGATGCCATCATTGACATTCGTCAGTATATTGAGAAACCTGTAATTGAAAGGCGAGCATGTTCCTTAGATTATTGGAGTACATCTAATAGTATGCTTCGAGAAATGGCCGACAAATATTTATGCATTCCGGCAACTTCGGTTCCGTCAGAACGCATTTTCTCTAAAGTAGGCGATATTATGACCAATAAGAGGAATAGGCTAAAGGACAAAAACTTAAATACATTACTATTCTTAAAACAAAACTTTCCTTTGTTTGATAACGAGTAAATTATGTTTTTCTATAAAATTTTAACTCTTAATTGTTCTTTATGTTAATAAAAACAATAGTTTTTTATATTAATAAACGTAATAATAGTACGTGCGCAATTTCTGTTTACTTTTTTATTTTGTACTAAAATGCCGATATTATCGATAGTATTGATAGTTTTATTTAGATACTATCGATATTATCGAAAATATTAACTATCGATGTTTAAGCAACACTAGCGTGTAGTCTAAGATTCCGTTTTCGTGTCCCGCGTGCCGTGAGTATTTCGTCGCCGTAATTGTTCATTCTCTATCACCGAATCACATACACCTTATCATTCCATACTTTCGACGCCGCCGTACATACATTTACCTATTAATTTTCCGTGTTCGTACATATTCTTTATCGAAATATATTCGATTATTATTTTTATCATTTTATATCTGCTTTTCTGCTTATTTACTGTATTCTCTGCGCTACGCTCCCACCCCTCATTCTCCTAACTAACTCTACGGACCTCGCTCTGAGGTACGACGATATCGCGGCGATCCGACTCGTGTGATGATGATCAGATGATCGAAACGTGGGGCGCGTAATCGCACCTGGCGCCCAATTTTCGCATGTTGTCTTTCGCGATCTGTCATTATAGTTAATTAGAACATTAATTTGCGGCAACGCCCCTGCGAGTGGCGAGCTCGCGGGAATTCGGGTCGCAGTACACAGTGCCACGTAGAAGAGATCTGCTAATATCATAAAACGGCTTAATAGGTACAGAACTTTGGTCAATTACATATTGCTAAATTGTTCCAACACAGTAATAAGCTTATTAAGGGGTTACATACACCTAGAAGGCCGAAAAACAGGCCTTAATTTTGACATTCTATTTCTGCTAAACGGGTAGTGGGAATTAAATGAAATTTGGTGTGATTATGGATTTATGTTTTGACAACATAAAAATATTTTTTTTATTAAGAAATGGTGACGGAAAGAAAAAATATGGCCGCCGGCACACATCAAGGTTTGAAAAAAACGCATTTTGCGGTGGACGCTGTCCCGCCTGAACGATCCATCTGAAACAAAAAAACAAAATGGTGTTTTTAAGCTAACAGTAGTGGTTTGTCGGTGACGATCGCCGATTGTCGATTTTGTCGTTTGTTACAAAATGGCGACGAGTTGAAAATGAAATTTAAAAATATATTTTTCGCCATTTGTAACAACTCGTCGCCATTTTGTAACAAACGACGAAATCGACAATCAGCGATCGTCACCGACAAACCACTACTGTTAGCTTAAAAACACCATTTTGTTTTTTTGTTTCAGATGGATTGTTTAGGCGGGACAGTGTCCACCGCAAAATGCGTTTTTTTTCAAACCTTGATGTGTGCCGGCGGCAATATTTTTTCTTTCCGTCACCATTTTGATAATAAAAAAAATATTTTTATATTATCAAAACATAAATCTATTGTTCGGCGTATCGCCTTGTATATATACTTGATTAATTTGTCTTGTTTATTTTGATTATAATTGCTTTGTTAATTTCGATTAGTGCCGATTGGCACATTTAGTATTAATTGCATATTTAGTTATTAGTCATTATTGTTAATATTCGCGGGACGTCGGTGGATCGCGATCGGGACAATTTTGAATCATGCGACTCACCAATTGGTGCTGCCATCGTTGATTCACCGACGGCAGCTATTACCCCCAAAAAGAGGAGCAAGTACTCGCTTGCGGCACGTTTCAGGACCGCGAGCACTCACTCATCACCAGACCCTCTTATCGTAAACCGCACGAAGTTTCGGACGTCCGATCGCGATCTTCCCCCCACTCTTGGGGACCGATCTTTCGCCTGCCTCGCCTGCTTGCACCTTTGCCTGCTTTGTGCCTGCTTTACGCCTTGCACTTGTGCCTGCTTGCTGCCTGCAACTATACTGCATCCGCCTGCATGCCGGACCGGCCGAGCCTGGCCACGTGGGGAATACAACGAGGACGGGACGAGAATCGGAGTCAACCGGGAGACGACGGGCGCCCAAACGGTGAGTCGCTTTTTCGCTTTCGTTAGTTTCGTTGCATGCGCATTTCGTTTCGCATTCGTTCGCCTACTTCGTTAATTTAGTCGTGAGGGGGATTATAATTACCCCCCCTCTGGTCCTTCGAGTATAGAAAATCTCGCCTCCGGGGACGGTCTTACACCCCCCCCCCCCGTTCATCTATAATCACACCAAATTTCATTTAATTCCCATTACCCGTTTAGCAGGAATAAAATGTCAAAATTAAGGCCTGTTTTTCGGCCTTTTAGGTGTATGTAACCCCTTAATATTATAATATATTATTATAATAAAACATCTGTTTTTTGCGACTAGACTTATAATCTAAGACGTATTATGCGTTTCAAGTTTAACACAGAACGATACTTATATTCTATATTGTTTACGCTTTGTACTTTCGCTATATACTTGTATATAATATGTAATCTATTAGTGGACTTTTATTGCTGCTTGGCAGCAGTTTTTCGGGGCGTCTTTCTTTTCGTCGCAGTCTCTTAGACTCAGTCTTAGATTTCGAAGGGAGCGCCGTACTCTTTTTACGCTTCTGTTCTTCGATTAATTCTTTTTTGATGAGCCTGGAATTCATCTCTTCACATAGAGCGTTCTTAACAGGGCTGTCTGTTAATATTGCACTACGGGCTTTCTTTCTATTTCTAACACCCTTTCGTGGCGCAGCTTTTGGAAACGGCATTATATCCTGATGTAAAACAAGGTTCTCTTTGTTCCCAACTTTTACACTATCAATCGCGCCTAATGTAACTTCGCAGGATGTAGGGACTTTGTTACTCGGTACTAAGACGTTACTTACATCGAGCGTTATGACTGGTAAATTAACGTCGATCGGCTCCACCGACGTATTTAATACAATAACGTCGATAGAGCTTACAAGCGGAGCTTTATCATTGGGCAAATCAATAACATCGAGATTGGGATCAATATTCCTGTTCGAAAGGAGACCGGTATTTTCTGCCGGGGCAGTACCAGTAACCGCAGGATCGGGCCTATCAGTGACAGAAGAGCACAGAAACGGCGTCTTTAAATATATTCCGATTTAATTTCCAAATACCGGTCGACTCAAATCCTTTCTTAATATTTTCATGTGTAAAAGCTAAGGGATAAGCAATTCCGAAAAGTTCAGCTACTTTATAAATAGAAATTGTCTTGCCCGCATTATTGACCATCCAATCGTTACAAGCCGTGTTAAAAGCACTTTTCAAGGACTTATAAACGGTACGGTCAAGTGGTTGCATTTTGTTGAAGGTATGCGGAGGCAGAGTCAGAAAGACAATTCCAATTTTTTTTACAGATATCTAAGCTTTTTACGGTAACGTGTGATTCGTGATTATCAAGGATGAGTAGGACTTTTTCTCTACAGACGCACGCACGTGTTGTTGGAAATGTTCTGAAACCTCAACAAACAATTCGCCATTCATCCAACTGCTTCTAGATGCTCCCCCGAAAGAGCCTGGCGGAGCCCCTTTCAGCATGTGCTTTTGAAATGTACACGCGGAAATACCATGTAAAGAGGAACTGAGTTTCCGTTAGCTGCAATAATACCACACGCCGTGACCAAAGTTCCTCGCTCACCCGATGTCACTTGGCCAACTTGTTTTTGCCCTTTAAGAGTGATAAAATTAGGTGGATTGTGAACAGTTGATAGAGCAGTTTTGTCCAAGTTATAGATTGCAGCGGGCGATAAGTCAGCTCCAAGCTGTTTGTAAGCGGACTCTAAGTTATTGAAAAAAGTATTTACCGAGGTACGATTGAAACTAGTAGAACGAACTAAGCTAGTTCCTTCGGGTTTTCTCAGCGAAAGTTCAGAGAATGCCATTTCATAAAGCCATAATACCAGTCGACGCCGGCAGACTGAATCAATGTTGTTCGCAACAGCTAGCTGGTATGCTAATTGCATAACTTGCTTGCGAGTTGACCCATGATGCATTTAGAATGCGGTCATCAGGTATTTCTTCAGATTGTCTTCTATGATAGGTGAGAAGACCACTTTTGTTGCGTAGTTCGGTGTAAGCTTCATGCATCTACGCTCTTCCGGTGCAGTCTCCTTATATTTTTTGACATAGCGCTGTAAAGTTGTTTGGTTTATGGCCAAGCTCTTCGCTGCAGCTCGAATACTCCACTCATCATCGACAACTTTGTGAATTGCCAGCTCCATCGTAATGGTATTAACAGCCTGCCTATCCTTTTTTTTCTGTCGAGGCATGTCTGTCTATCGTAGTCTACTAACTCTTTTTTCTACAAAAAGTAAAAACCAAGACTGTGTTGGAGAACCAAGTTATCAATAGTGTAATATTTTATTGATCGGATAAACTAAGAAACAGAAAACTGAAAACAAATGTCCTATAACCTCACTTTTTATCGTATACCTAGCAGCGAATATTGACTCCCAACGACTCGATTACATGTTATCTGTAACTAAAGTATAAAAGATATATTTAATATGATTATCGTGTAAGTGATTTCATTGAATAGGAAAATTTACGCACTAATATTCACTATTCCGCGACAGAAACACGCTGCGGAAACTCGCGCTGTCACGTAGGTTAGGTAGTTCTGTAAGCGTGGCACAGAGGACCCGTCGACTATCCCGATCTACTTTTCTGTCACACTGGACCCCACTGCAGATTGATATTATTTATCGTAAATACTTCAGATACAGAACAATTGAACGTTTTTGTGCGCACGTTGGTATTTAACCAAGATTCCAACGAACGTCTTATAGACTTATTTTTCACTGTATAACCCCTAGAAATCCATACATATTAAATAATTATGACCAGTGAAAATTTACTTTGCAAGGCCCCAATCACATCTCTGTCTTTAAAAAAAGTATGAATGCTTTTTTCGGTATGATTTTTTAATGGAAGTTATTTGCTTCGGACACGAAAGTTTGGGTACCGACAACCACTATTTTGCAACACGGTAACACTGAAAACTCGCACTGTCACATAGGACCCCGTGGCTCAAGGGAGCCCACTCTCCCCTACATAATATTAATTCCCGAATTTTTATTATGTACGTAATTATGACACGCCGTTTTGCTATTTAATAACATCATAAAAATTCCTCCAAATTAAATTAATACTTAAAGAAAAGAAATTATTATTATGTCTGATCATACCTACAATTCATAGAATTATTATTAAAGTATCACATAATTGAAAATGCAGAATTAAAATTGTCGACAAAATATTAATTCTGAATTTTACGTTATGATATAAAAATTTTTTGGGAATTAAAATTATGCACATACATTGTAATTTCTAAATTTTTATTACGTACATAATTTTTTAATTCTTAAACTTCTTTAATTCTTGAATTATGTACATAATTGTAATTCCCGAATTTTTATTATGGACATAATTTTAATTCGTGAACTCTCATAGGGATGTGGCATGCCGATTTGCTATTAATTATCCAGGAGAGTTCACGAATTTTTATTATGTACATAATTTTAATTCTCAAATTTTTATTATGTACTGTGACGTTGTGGCTTCGACGCGCGTGGGTTCGCGCCCAATGGCGGACCGGGATCGTACCGAGCGTCGAGATCTCCAAGGGGCGTTAGATAGATTCTGTAAGAATACTTATTTACTCGATTGTAATTATTTTATGAGCGGCGCCCCACCGATTGAAGAGGAGGACACCACACCGGGACACAGCTGTCGGCGAGAAAATTACGGCCCACCCGTTAGAGGCTCGGAGGGGAGGTCCGACGAAGCGACGCGCGAAGCGGCGGGACAGGAGGATGCGAGGAATTCCACGCGGGCCTGGCAGGGGCTGTCGCGAGTGCCGTCGCGAGGACGCACCGCGCCCCGAACACGAGAAATTGCGAGCCGCGGACGCCTAAAGTTGAGCGGTCAGATCTAGAGGAGAAGGATCGTCGGCCGGAGTAGCGGAAAGGCGGTCTCCTTTCAGAGAGGACTCGAGGGCGAGATGGGCCCGATAAATGGAGCAAGGGTGCAAGGCGCCCCTCCGGCTTACGTCATTGCGTCGCGCGGATCGCTGCAAAGGATCCCGCGCGACGTCGATATCGGCCGTGTCAACGCGCAATACGGCCGCGCAACCCCCGTATGGGAGCGAGAGGATCGACTAGCAATCGAGCGCGACGTCGCTCTTCCTCTTCTGCGCTGTCCGTCGAGCCGAGCGGTTGCTCTTGTTGTTGTGCGAGCGTTTTCTTGTGGTGGAATCCCGGCCCGTTATCGGAATCCCGAGCCGCAGCCGACCCGAGCGAGCTAGGAGACCGAGCCGGCGAGGACGAGCTACAGGGAGCAGCGTATCGGTGAGGTCGCCCGTTTACGATTTTTGTGAGCCACGAACGGACTGCGAGGGGTCGTGCTCCCGCTCTGTGGTCGACACGCCATTTTCGCGTTTCGTGGTCGATCAAGTTGCGATCGAACCCTATTGCCTGGGGTTGTCGCTTAGAGTCTTGTCGACTTAACTTTTGGTTTGGTGGGCGGTTGATATCAAACGCGAGGGGCCCCGAACGCGGTTGTCGTAGGCGTTAGGAATCAGGGAGCGAGTCTCTGGAGATCTACGGCCGAGGAAGCGCCGGAGAGCCCCCGAACCTTGGGGTACGCGACGCGTGAGCGATCGCGTTATTCACGCGTGTCCGAGATTGCGACGGGAAAGTGTCTCGCAAGTTTCGCCATCTTATCGTGTGACGAGTGTGAGTCGCGGATTCCGGCGGTCGTATGTCTCGCTCACAGTCGTCCGAAAGTGCGATGTTCGATCTCGCGTTCCGCCTCGTTGTCGTGTGTTGTCGGGAATCATCTCGCCGTATCGATTTTCGCGTTTCGTACTCGATAGAATATTCTCGCAATCGCGTATCGCGCCAAGATCGTGTACTTTGTCTGTAGCGCGTGCTACGTTGTCGGGCCGAAATATTCGATGACGTGTTAATTGTGATAATCGCGGAGTTTCGCGCCGCTTTAGTGATCGTCGTGTGTTTCGCCGTCTTCATGTCGCGCTTCGAGTTCACGCGTCCACGGCGAAACGTATTTCCTCTGGCGACGGAATCCTCTTGCGGTTGCGAAGACCATCTTGCGTGCGCCCAGCGGGGCGCGGGACTTCGCGCACCTGTAGGTATTGTTCTTATTCATGATGTTTCGCGATCTACGTCATTCTTAGTTATCTTGCGCATTATCCTTTGTATTAAATTTTACGACATTCTCTTTGTTATATTTAGCGATATGCGTCTTTTGCGTATCATCCGCTGTATTAACTTTCGCGATATTCACGGTACCAATTTTCGCAATTTGTGTAATTCTGCGTATTATTCTCGTTATAGTGCGCTATTCGATGTATTATCTTCTTCATTACTTTCCGCGCGTTGCTGTCGATTTGCTTAATTACTTTTGTCGTCACTGTTAGCCGTCACTCTTATTCTTAATTCAACGCATTTCTATAGAGATTGATGATATAGAAATGCGTTGATTTATTTGAGATAAATTTTAGTATTATTTTCTCTCCGTCAACTATTAAATAAACGCTATTATTAATTCCTTTTATTGTCAACTATTATTACTTTCTCTTGCCAATCATTAAATCAACGTTGTTAACTGCTATTTATCTACTGCGTTCGGAATAAATAATGTTAATCTTCACTATTAAATCGATGGTTTCTCACGTGAATTATTTACCCGTCATCCCGCAACCTTGAGCGCTGCCCGGCATCCACCCTGCCCCTCTACCGTTAGGTTGAGCTAGCCAACTCCTCATACAGAAGGCGATATCGGGTATTGTCGATTTTTCCAATATCGGTCGTTGTAGATTTTTGGAAAATTTTGCGATTCGGTGACGCGACTGGCGCTCAACTTATTTCGCGAATTATTAACTACCTTCTCGGTACAAGGGATCCGCTATAGAGAGGCCCACCATTGGCCCATCCTTCTCTCCCCTTTTGATTCGCTACTGAGAAAATGGCGTGATAGTACATAATAAAAATTCAAAAATTTTTTGGGGAATTACAGTTATGTACATAATTTTAATTAAACAAATTCAGAATCTTTAATCGACTAAACTGGCAATATTCAATCATCTTATCGAAATGAACTTTATTGAAAGACTGCGAGCCGACCAGATTTGTCAGATTCACACAGCACGTTTCAGATCAAATCGAGATGATGAAAATTTGACCATGGATTTGGTCCGTTGATGTAGATAGTTTAAATTAATTTTAATTTTTATTGCGAAAAATATTACCCCAGCCAGGATTCGAACCTGGAACCTCCCGCATTCCGTTCGGGCGTCGTAACCAATTCGACTACCAGGGCATGTGGTAATATTCATCGCAATAACACATATTAAGACGACTTCTAAACAATAATAAGATGGAACACCGAAATTATAGTCAAAGGTGTGGGTATAATAATAATAATACATTACTTAATTCGCCAGTGATAATTAAACAATTAAACAAATTCAGAATCTTTAATCGACTAAACTGGCAATATTCAATCATCTTATCGAAATGAACTTTATTGAAAGACTGCGAGCCGACCAGATTTGTCAGATTCACACAGCACGTTTCAGATCAAATCGAGATGATAAAAATTTGACCATGGATTTGGTCCGTTGATGTAGATAGTTTAAATTAATTTTAATTTTTATTGCGATAAATATTACCCCAGCCAGGATTCGAACCTGGAACCTCCCGCATTCCGTTCGGGCGTCGTAACCAATTCGACTACCAGGGCATGTGGTAATATTCATCGCAATAACACATATTAAGACGACTTCTAAATAATAATAAGATGGAACACCGAAATTATAGTCAAAGGTGTGGGTATAATAATAATAATACATTACTTAATTTGCCAGTGATAATTAAACAATTAAACAAATTCAGAATTTTTAATCGACTAAACTGGCAATATTCAATCATCTTATCGAAATGAACTTTATTGAAAGACTGCGAGCCGACCAGATTTGTCAGATTCACACAGCACGTTTCAGATCAAATCGAGATGATGAAAATTTGACCATGGATTTGGTCCGTTGATGTAGATAGTTTAAATTAATTTTAATTTTTATTGCGAAAAATATTACCCCAGCCAGGATTCGAACCTAGAACCTCCCGCATTCCGTTCGGGCGTCGTAACCAATTCGACTACCAGGGCATGTGGTAATATTCATCGCAATAACACATATTAAGACGACTTCTAAACAATAATAAGATGGAACACCGAAATTATAGTCAAAGGTGTGGGTATAATAATAATAATACATTACTTAATTCGCCAGTGATAATTAAACAATCCTGGCTGGGGTAATATTTTTTGCAATAAAAATTAAAATTAATTTAAACTATCTACATCAACGGACCAAATCCATGGTCAAATTTTCATCATCTCGATTTGATCTGAAACGTGCTGTGTGAATCTGACAAATCTGGTCGGCTCGCAGTCTTTCAATAAAGTTCATTTCGATAAGATGATTGAATATTGCCAGTTTAGTCGATTAAAGATTCTGAATTTGTTTAATTGTTTAATTATCACTGGCGAATTAAGTAATGTATTATTATTATTATACCCACACCTTTGACTATAATTTCGGTGTTCCATCTTATTATTGTTTAGAAGTCGTCTTAATATGTGTTATTGCGATGAATATTACCACATGCCCTGGTAGTCGAATTGGTTACGACGCCCGAACGGAATGCGGGAGGTTCCAGGTTCGAATCCTGGCTGGGGTAATATTTTTCGCAATAAAAATTAAAATTAATTTAAACTATCTACATCAACGGACCAAATCCATGGTCAAATTTTCATCATCTCGATTTGATCTGAAACGTGCTGTGTGAATCTGACAAATCTGGTCGGCTCGCAGTCTCTCAATAAAGTTCATTTCGATAAGATGATTGAATATTGCCAGTTTAGTCGATTAAAGATTCTGAATTTGTTTAATTGTTTAATTATCACTGGCGAATTAAGTAATGTATTATTATTATTATACCCACACCTTTGACTATAATTTCGGTGTTCCATCTTATTATTGTTTAGAAGTCGTCTTAATATGTGTTATTGCGATGAATATTACCACATGCCTTGGTAGTCGAATTGGTTACGACGCCCGAACGGAATGCGGGAGGTTCCAGGTTCGAATCCTGGCTGGGGTAATATTTTTCGCAATAAAAATAAAAATTAATTTAAACTATCTACATCAACGGACCAAATCCATGGTCAAATTTTCATCATCTCGATTTGATCTGAAACGTGCTGTGTGAATCTGACAAATCTGGTCGGCTCGCAGTCTTTCAATAAAGTTCATTTCGATAAGATGATTGAATATTGCCAGTTTAGTCGATTAAAGATTCTGAATTTGTTTAATTGTTTAATTATCACTGGCGAATTAAGTAATGTATTATTATAATTTTAATTCCCGAAAAAATTTTATGACATAACAAAAAATAAATTTAGAATTAATATTTTGTCTGGATATAATTTTAATTCTGCATTTTCAATTATGTGCTTAATAATTATAGCTTAATAATAATTCGATGAATTATAAGTATGTTTAGACAATAATAATATTAATTTCTTTTCTTTGAGTATTAATTTAATTTGGTACAATTTTCATAATGGTATTAAATGGCAAAACGGCATGCCATACAAATTCTTAGCTCCTTCGTGCACAATTCAAAAATAAAACAAAGATTAAAACGAACGCTTAATCCTCTTGCTAAATAAATTTTACATAAATAAAATAAACTAACAATTAGGAGTGTCTAGGCTCTCATGAATAAATCAATCAAAAGAGGGGTTAAAGAGGCAATGTGAGCCAAGCGCGGTACTTCGTGCGCAGTCAATTTAAAAACAATGTATTGATCTGCCGTACAAATCTAAATTTCAGAATTTTACAAACGAACGTTTCAACGACCCTTTTTTGGGTCATCTTCAGCGTAAGATATCAAGCGCGGCGCAAAAAAAAAACATTTCGTAATCCTGCCTAGGTTAAATAATATCAAGAGACACGGTAGTGTCTCGCGCCAAGTACGCGCGGAGCGAGACAGCCGTGGCTCTATATACGCGACGCGACGAGTTATATATATGTTGAGAGTACTCGAGATTTTGAGATCTCGATAACTAGTGAACGGATCAAGTTCTAACTAGGCTCAATGGAAAGCTTGGACCAAATTTATATAATAAAAGTATTTTTATTTTCCCCCTACGTGGCCTACGAAAAAATATATTGCGATGCAAATGTCCAGACCTGAAAATTTTACATTAAGAAACGTACTTCTCCGTTTGCTAGTCTCGCCACGGCGCGCGGCGGCACCACCGTCGTGTAACTTTCACCTCCTTGACGTTTGCGGCGCTATTTTAGAGCAACAAAGTGTCGCTAGCGGTGCACTTGGTGTACTGCGTGCAGTCGCGCTGCTGGCGCCCTGCGGCCCGGCGGTAGAGAACAAAGTGTCGCCAGCGGTGCACTTGGTGTACTGAGTGCAGTCGCATTGCCGGCGCCCCGCGACCACCGCGACCCGGCGGTGTGTGACGTGACAGCGCGGAGCGAGATAACCTACGCGGCTGGATCGACTCGGGCTTTGCGCGATTCGGGAGTGTGTGTGTAGTGAAAAACGTTCGAGTCCGGCTCGGCGAGCCGGACTCGCGAGTTAAACTCGTACAAAAATAATGGGCCGCTTTAGACGTCCGCGTCGTCGAGAAATATTCCGTCCGTGTCGAGGTTACGATGCTTATCTGTAACGTCGGAAAATTGAGATACATATATTGTTTACGACAGCTTCTTTGCTTACGATCACGATCGCAGCACGATGGATCGTAAGCTCATTACGACGATCGTAACGTTCGTCGTGACAGTTATCGTATGAATTATTAAGGTTCGTCTACATCTATCGTAACGCTGCGATCGTGGTCATAAGCAAAGAAGCTTTCGTAAACAATATCGTGGGTGAGATGTTACGAGACGGGCTCGGCGTCCGACGAGCCAAATTTCGGGACTATTCGGAAGTGTGTGTGTGGTGAAAAACGTTTGAGTCCGGCTCGCGAATCAAACTCGTACATGTTATGGGCCGCTTTAGACGTCCGCATCGTCGAGAAATATTCCGTCCGCGTCGTCGCGTCCGAACACTCCGAACGAAGTGCAGTGCTGGAGTGACAGAGTTCGCGCCTTGCGGATGGCTGGTTCCTGGGATACACCCTGTGCGAGGGTCGCGAGGTTATATCTATCGTACGTATTGCTCTTTCTCGCGTTCACGCTCGCGTTCTCTCTCTCTCTCTCTCTTTTTCTCTAATAATGACTATCAAATATATCTGATAAAATTAAATCTAAATATTTTTTGTATTATAACACAAAAATTATATCTGACAGTGACATCCTTAATTAAAAGTGCAGTGTAGTTTGTATTATAAATTATTAATTGCCTTATTTTGTTAACAAACTTTACTATACATATATTATCTACTATGACATTCTGCCAATAGCATCGTACATGCCAAATTCTGTATCAAATCTGTTTTTCTTTCGACAAAATTTATTTATAGCAAACACTGCATAATGTGCTCTCGACAAATTTGACTTTGCCTTATATATTCATATTTTGTGTCTCAATTTTTTTAATGATTTGTAAATTTATACAAACTACACTGCACATTTAAGGATGTCAAACTCTCCGATATAATTCTTGTAAGTTATAATACAAAAAATATTTACATTTGATTTTATCAGACATAAATGTCGATGTCGATAGATATTATGGCGTTTGATGTATCTATAACAAAAAGGGGTGATATCCGTACAAAATTACCTTTTACAAAAAGGTAAAAAAAAGACGCCAAGCACGCGTGGTGTATCTTGAAAAAATCGAAGTAGTTATCTTTGTACCTCGAAAAAATCCAAGTAATATCTTTACCTTAAAAAAACCAAAGTAATATATTTACCTTGAAAAAATCAAAGTAATATATTTATTACAAAAAAAAAGAAATGATATCTTTAAATTATGCGCCAATTAAATATATCTATATTATATCCAAAAATAACTATTGTTCTTTTAAAAAATGTATTCCCATTGAAGTGAAAAAATTAATATAGAATGTGAAAAATTTTAGTGAAAAAAACGGCGCTGCTAAACATAATAATATATAACCAAATTAAATTTTCTTAATCGACGAAAACTGGCAATCACTCCTGACGGTCACAAACGTCAGGACTCTTTAGACCGAGAATCCGGTCCTTCTATCAAAACGCTTAAAATTAAGCACCTTAAATTAAGATGGAAAAATTCCCTCTCCCTTCCCTAATTAAATCAATATCGATTTAATATTAAAATCACTGTAAAAACTTATTGCGAAAAATATTACCCCAGCCAGGGTTCAAACCTGGAATCTCCCGCATTCCGTTCGGGTGTCTTAACCAATTCGACTACCGGGGCATGTGGCAATATTTATCGCAATAGTACATCTAAACAATCATAAGATGAAACACCGATATTTTACGTCGACGGTGTATATTCAACGATGAGACACATTTACTTCGCCAGTGTATAAATAACCAAATTAAATTTTCTTAATCGACGAAAACTGGCAATCACTCCTGACGGTCACAAACGTCAGGACTCTTTAGACTGAGAATCCGGTCCTTCTATCAAAACGCTTAAAATTAAGCACCTTAAATTAAGATGGAAAAATTCCCTCTCCCTTCCCTAATTAAATCAATATCGATTTAATATTAAAATCACTGTAAAAACTTATTGCGAATTTTCTTAAGAAAATTTAATTTGGTTATTTATACACTGGCGAAGTAAATGTGTCTCATCGTTGAATATACACCGTCGACGTAAAATATCAGTGTTCCATCTTATGATTGTTTAGATGTACTATTGCGATAAATATTGCCACATGCCCCGGTAGTCGAATTGGTTAAGACACCCGAACGGAATGCGGGAGATTCCAGGTTCGAACCCTGGCTGGGGTAATATTTTTCGCAATAAGTTTTTACAGTGATTTTAATATTAAATCGATATTGATTTAATTAGGGAAGGGAGAGGGAATTTTTCCATCTTAATTTAAGGTGCTTAATTTTAAGCGTTTTGATAGAAAAACCGGATTCTCGGTCTAAAGAGTCCTGACGTTTGTGACCGTCAGGAGTGATTGCCAGTTTTCGTCGATTAAGAAAATTTAATTTGGTTATTTATACACTGGCGAAGTAAATGTGTCTCATCGTTGAATATACACCGTCGACGTAAAATATCGGTGTTCCATCTTATGATTGTTTAGATGTACTATTGCGATAAATATTGCCACATGCCCCGGTAGTCGAATTGGTTAAGACACCCGAACGGAATGCGGGAGATTCCAGGTTCGAACCCTGGCTGGGGTAATATTTTTCGCAATAAGTTTTTACAGTGATTTTAATATTAAATCGATATTGATTTAATTAGGGAAGGGAGAGGGAATTTTTCCATCTTAATTTAAGGTGCTTAATTTTAAGCGTTTTGATAGAAGGACCGGATTCTCGGTCTAAAGAGTCCTGACGTTTGTGACCGTCAGGAGTGATTGCCAGTTTTCGTCGATTAAGAAAATTTAATTTGGTTATTTATACACTGGCGAAGTAAATGTGTCTCATCGTTGAATATACACCGTCGACGTAAAATATCGGTGTTCCATCTTGTGATTGTTTAGATGTACTATTGCAATAAATATTGCCACATGCCCCGGTAGTCGAATTGGTTAAGACACCCGAACGGAATGCGGGAGATTCCAGGTTCGAACCCTGGCTGGGGTAATATTTTTCGCAATAAGTTTTTACAGTGATTTTAATATTAAATCGATATTGATTTAATTAGGGAAGGGAGAGGGAATTTTTCCATCTTAATTTAAGATGCTTAATTTTAAGCGTTTTGATAGAAAAACCGGATTCTCGGTCTAAAGAGTCCTGACGTTTGTGACCGTCAGGAGTGATTGCCAGTTTTCGTCGATTAAGAAAATTTAATTTGGTTATTTATACACTGGCGAAGTAAATGTGTCTCATCGTTGAATATACACCGTCGACGTAAAATATCGGTGTTCCATCTTATGATTGTTTAGATGTACTATTGCGATAAATATTGCCACATGCCCCGGTAGTCGAATTGGTTAAGACACCCGAACGGAATGCGGGAGATTCCAGGTTCGAACCCTGGCTGGGGTAATATTTTTCGCAATAAGTTTTTACAGTGATTTTAATATTAAATCGATATTGATTTAATTAGGGAAGGGAGAGGGAATTTTTCCATCTTAATTTAAGGTGCTTAATTTTAAGCGTTTTGATAGAAGGACCGGATTCTCGGTCTAAAGAGTCCTGACGTTTGTGACCGTCAGGAGTGATTGCCAGTTTTCGTCGATTAAGAAAATTTAATTTGGTTATTTATACACTGGCGAAGTAAATGTGTCTCATCGTTGAATATACACCGTCGACGTAAAATATCGGTGTTCCATCTTGTGATTGTTTAGATGTACTATTGCAATAAATATTGCCACATGCCCCGGTAGTCGAATTGGTTAAGACACCCGAACGGAATGCGGGAGATTCCAGGTTCGAACCCTGGCTGGGGTAATATTTTTCGCAATAAGTTTTTACAGTGATTTTAATATTAAATCGATATTGATTTAATTAGGGAAGGGAGAGGGAATTTTTCCATCTTAATTTAAGGTGCTTAATCTTAAGCGTTTTGATAGAAGGACCGGATTCTCGGTCTAAAGAGTCCTGACGTTTGTGACCGTCAGGAGTGATTGCCAGTTTTCGTCGATTAAGAAAATTTAATTTGGTTATTTATACACTGGCGAAGTAAATGTGTCTCATCGTTGAATATACACCGTCGACGTAAAATATCGGTGTTCCATCTTATGATTGTTTAGATGTACTATTGCGATAAATATTGCCACATGCCCCGGTAGTCGAATTGGTTAAGACACCCGAACGGAATGCGGGAGATTCCAGGTTCGAACCCTGGCTGGGGTAATATTTTTCGCAATAAGTTTTTACAGTGATTTTAATATTAAATCGATATTGATTTAATTAGGGAAGGGAGAGGGAATTTTTCCATCTTAATTTAAGGTGCTTAATTTTAAGCGTTTTGATAGAAGGACCGGATTCTCGGTCTAAAGAGTCCTGACGTTTGTGACTGTCAGGAGTGATTGCCAGTTTTCGTCGATTAAGAAAATTTAATTTGGTTATTTATACACTGGCGAAGTAAATGTGTCTCATCGTTGAATAATAATATATATTAATGAAACAATTTCTATAAATGAAAAAAGTACTTTAAATTAATGTGTGAAAGTCTCTACATTCACATTGTAATTATTAATTTAATATTTTAAATTAGTTATTTATTGCTTTCAAATATTTCAAAATTTGGCAGCGCCAAGTTTTTTTCACTAAAATTTTTCACATTTTATATTAATTTTTTCACTTTAATGGGAATATGGCTCTAGTGTTCATTTATTCTTGTTTGCAATTGTCTCCCTGTCTGGCCTACCTATGAGGCGTTGCAATTATTGCAATTTATTTTATAAACGATGTTAATATGTTTACTTTTCGGGAGATTGTCTTTACGTGCCCTAATAAACGTGCGCATTTTGTTCAAACTGTGGTACGATAGTCTGACGTTAAGGTCTTTGGTTACGTTAATAAATTGCTCTGTAAAATTGTAAAAAAGGAAGGAATTTTCTCGTCAGTCGGACCATCGTTCCCTATGTTTTTCTTGGAGTTAAACAGAAATTTGAGCCGTTCTTTTAATATTCTGATTATGAATCTAAACGGATAACAATTGTTAAGTAAAACTTCAATAACCAGTCCAAATTCTTAGCATGAAAAAATGGATGAGACAAGAAAAAAACCCTGTCAATCATGCTTAAAACTGTCCCTCTTTTTTAACAGGTAGGATGTTGTGACATGAAATTCAAGTACCTCCCAGAGAAAGTTGGCTTGTGGAACCAATCAAAAGTTAGATGGTTATCATTTATTAATTAAAGTAATTTAAATCGACCGTGACTGGCAATATATACGTCTTTCCGATATGAACATTAAAAAACTGTGAGCCGATTTTGTCGGATTCACACAGCACTTTTTCGAATCAATCGTCGAGACATTATTAATTTCGACCATGGGTTTTGGTCAGTTGATGTAATTTCTATATTAAATAGTTTTAATTTTTATTGCGAAAAATATTACCTCAGGGTTTCAACCTGGAACCTCCCGTATACCGTGCGGGTGTCGTGCCAATTCGACCACTGAGGCTGTGGTAATATTTATCGCAATAACACATAAGATGGAGCACCGATTCTTCGGTCGACGGTGTATAATAAACGGAATAATACATTTTAGATGGTTATGTTTTAATATCATCGTGACCTCCAGAAAATTAAGAACCACCCCTTCACCCACTTCCATGCTGAACTGAAGTCTCGGGTGGAAGGAATTGAATAGGGTGAGTGCACCAGTGAATGAACGATTAAGCGCACTGTCAGTTTTGGGAAAGGTTCTCTTTGGACTGGATGGTTATGGACTGATTAAACCAATTCTATTCGACATATTATATCCTAAATATCTGAATTAGCTCGTTAAAATGTATTATTCGAACAGAAATATATGTAAAAAAAAATCTATTGACAGTGAAAATAGCAGTTCCCCCAGTAATTGAACACTTGGACCCAATCAAGGAACAGCCTCTGCACCAGTAATTGAACAAACCAATCCAGTGAATAAACAGCAAAATCCAGCGAATGAACACTATGAAATAAAGTAGTTATAGGTATTGACGTATCATTTATTTCGCAACATTTAACATATAAAGTAGATATCTGCAGTCCTAACAGTAATAATTATCAAAAATTTTTCAATAAAGTAATATAACAAAAATAATTAGGAACTTTAATTTTCGATAATTTTGTACTTTTATTTTTAGGTAGGTGTGTAGGTAAGTGGACTAATGTCGCTACTACTTTCATTATTTAGTCTTTTTCTGTTTTTTTTTTTACAGCAGGTCTTACAGCTCCCTTTCTCTTAACCCCGCTTTTTGCGGGTAATTTAGTATTCTTTCAACAATATGTGCAAGAGGCAATGGGAGCCAAGCGCGGTCCTCGGTGCGCAGTGAATTTAACACGTATATTAATACATATAAAAAAAAAGTATATTAGTCGTTAAATACAAAAGCAACGGACGTTTCGACCCTTTTTTTGGTCATCCTCAGCGTAATACAAAACGATAATTTGGCGCAACACACTTCGTAAATCCTACCTCAATTAAAATTCTAAACGCAGTCAAAACGGTCGACATCGGTCGATTTTTTAGCGCAGTTTACGTGCCAAGCCATTGGCGCAGTCACACGACTCTCGAGGTGTAGCATGTAGAAACCCCGGTATGTCCGAACTCCGAACCGTGTACAACATCTTATTGTTCGACTCCCCGGTTGGATGGCCAAGAAGTGACAAAGATATCATGCCCGAACAATTCTTAATATCTACAAGTTCGGAGTTAATCAACAAACGTAAGCGCACAAAAGAGGAACACGAAAAGAAAAAGAAAAGAGTTTTTGATTTAGTTTTTTCTTTTTCTTTTCGTGTTCCTCTTTTGTGCGCTTACGTTTGTTGATTAACTCCAAACTTGTAGATATTAAGAATTGTTCGGGCATGATATCTTTGTCACTTCTTGGCCATCCAACCGGGGAGTCGAACAATGAGATGTTGTACACGGTTCGGAGTTCGGACATACCGGGGTTTCTACATGCTACACCTCGAGAGTCGTGTAACTGCGCCAATGGCTTGGCACGTAAACTGCGCTAAAAAATCGACCGATGTCGACCGTTTTGACTGCGTTTAGAATTTTAATTGAGGTAGGATTTACGAAGTGTGTTGCGCCGAATTATCGTTTTGTATTACGCTGAGGATGACCAAAAAAAGGGTCGAAACGTCCGTTGCTTTTGTATTTAACGACTAATATACTTTCTTTTTATATGTATTAATATGCGTGTTAAATTCACTGCGCACCGAGGACCGCGCTTGGCTCCCATTGCCTCTTGCACATATTGTTGATTTATTCAAGTGAGCCTTGTGACTCTGATTATTAGTATTCTTTTTTTCGATTACTGTTGAAGATTGCATGTTAGATTCATTCTTGACCCGACGTCTCTGAGCTGCCGGCAATGCTGCATCTGTCCCGTTGTTCTCGTCAGTATTATTGTTTTTGTCCACATTTTTTGCTTTCTTCACGACTGCATTCTTTCTTTTTATACAGGAGTTATTCTTTTCTTGTGGTTCCTTCTTAATTTTGTTTTTGTTTTTAGACTTTTCCTCTTCTGTTCATTTTCTCTTCTTTTAATGCAACTTTTTTGCAGCTATCTGTTGTTTTTCCAATAGTTCGTTTTGTTTCTTTCTTTTGATCGTTTTCCATTTTTTTATGTAATTGCAAAGGGTACCTGCTCAGTCAGCACTTTTTGTTGGCCTTTCTTTACTGGTTTGTCACCAACTTTGGGTCAATGGAGGTGTTTATTTCAAATTTTATCAGTAGAATTATCGGTACTTGTCTGGAACGCCTGGCGAATAACCACGCTGCTCAAAATTTTTGGCTTGTTCTTAGACGTTTGATCTTCTGGAACTCTAGGTTGTATATCCGTCTCTTTAATTTCTGAATTTTCAGACTCGGGCTCCTCTACTGTAGTTTTTTTCATCTCAGCTGCATTAATCTCGTGGGACGTTTGATCTGTTGGAACACTACGTACATCAGTCTCCAGTTTCGGGATTTTCGGACTCCAGTATAGTACTCTCAATTATGTAAGTAGATGTCATAAGAGCTTGATTGATTGGATATTCCACGAGATTTGATCCATCCACAATTTGCAATTTGTTTGCAAGATCAGGGAAAAATCAACGTCACTTTCTATAAACTCGATAGGTATTTCATTCAATGCACCAAGTCCGTCCAAATAATGCGGAGCCCTAATTTCTTGTATCTGATCCGTTGCAGCATTGACATTGAGATCAGATTCCTGACTTGATGGGATTTCCGCGTTCATATTGGGAAGATCCGAACCGTTTGATCCTTCCGTGTACAGTTTCCACACTTTAAATAGGGAATCGTCGCAGTTATCGCGTCCATGATATGTTTGTATGAGTGTATCTGTTGCATCCGGTCCTAGAGTGTGCTCTATAACTCTCTTCGTTATCGCGTATTTTTCGGGAGTTGGAACGTCCTTCGATGTTTTATTTTGTATGACTTTGTGTTGTTCTGAGATGCACTTTACGTAATCAACCGCATCAGGGTTGAATGGAAAGAGTCCACATGCTCTGAAACTATTCGTAATTGTTTCTTTCTTGGCTGATTTGTCGAATGCCATTTTAAACAAGGTAACAAAGTTTGCCTTCGTAATAGCTTTGCCTGATTCATGTTTACGAGATCTGACGATTCTTTTCCAGAAAACTTTAAACGGTCGGAACATTGATACGTCGCACGGTTGCATGATATGAGTGGAATTCGGTGGCAGACAGTACACAATAATTCCTTTTTCAATGCAGAATGTGCACAGTTCGAAACTCAAATGTGATTTGTGTCCGTCAAGGAAAAGAATAACCGGGAACTCTATGTTCTTTTCCACTAACCACGGATAAAATGCGTTTGCCACGTATTCGTAAAAAGTGCTTGACACCATCCACCCAGAATCAGAACGACCGATAGCTCATCCGTCGGAAAATGAGTTAGCAATTTGGCTAGGGATCCTCTTGTAAGGGTAGACCACCATCGGAGGTGGCACTTCCCCAGCGGCAGAATATGTGCACAATACCGCGATCAATTCTTTCTCAGGGCCACTTGGGATTTCGTAAAGATTTCTGAATCCTTTTGAACCGAGAAAAATGCCCGTCTTTGGACACGTGTGCATTCCAATCTCATCGCAATTGAATATGCGATTGCCATCTTCCAATACGTCGGCGGCACCCTCTTCTTCCATGAATTTGATGACTTCAGCGAACTAAGCTCGTATTTTTTCTTCCGTTCTCGCCTTAGAAATAATCTCAGTGTTTTGTTTGACTATTTCTGGTTTCCGTTTGAGAAACAGAGACAGCCACTTTTTCCTAGGCCTGTCATCGACGAATGGATTCTCTGGACCACTTTCAGAACACTTCGTACAGCATCTTTCACCATTTCAGGATGCATTGGAAAGCCTACTCTTGCTTTATCGATAATCCACTTTTCCAATTTTGATTCTTCTTCTGCCGATAGTATGGTTCGCGGACCCATTTCTTGAATTCCTGGTACCTTGTCCCATATTTTATTATGAAGAGTTTCTTTTGATACTCCATATTTAGTTGATGCTCCAGATAATGTTAATGATTTGTTTCGTATCTCAAACAAAGCGTTCTGTGTGTCCTCTTCGCTGTATTTAAACCTTCGATACCCTCGTTTAGCCACTTCTGATGTGTCCGACATCTTAAAAATTACGGGGAATTATACGTAATATCTATGAGTCCACTCGACCTCACAGTTTTCTAAAAACTAGGTATAATTTCTGTTATTTATGTATTAAAATTATACCAATAAAAATATCAGTGTTCTTTATGCTTTAACCTTATACAGTATGCTAAAAAAAATAATAATCAGGTATTTACTAGATGCCCCGCAACGAAAATAATTCAATTCTGATAGGTATTTGTATTATCAAAAAATATTTTAATTCAAATAACATCTCACAGCATTACTAGATAAATAAAAAAATGAAGATTAATCCGCCAATGGTAATTTAAAACAAGAAACTTTATTGAATCGACGCAAATGGCGAGTGACAATTATCGCTTAATCACGACGTTTCGACCCGGGGGATTGGGTCCTTGTCAAGTGTTTAACAACAAAAAATCGGTAACGCGAAAAATTAATAAGCGATCATATTTAAAAACTAACGGTACATGAAGGAAATAATAAGATGTCCTACCTATAGACTGGCATGGAACTATCGCTCTTACATGAACATCTCATGAATATGAAG
Source organism: Harpagoxenus sublaevis (assembly GCA_030770355.1). NCBI lineage: Eukaryota > Metazoa > Arthropoda > Insecta > Hymenoptera > Formicidae > Harpagoxenus > Harpagoxenus sublaevis. The sequence continues at coordinate 33,598 of JASTWR010000782.1, forward strand.
ATTTTGACCGAAAAAGTCATATGTCAAAAGCTAAACAAAAATCTTTTCGTGAAGAGGCGTTATCGAGTAAAAGTAAAATTTAAAATAATGGAGATAGTTAAATATCCGATATTGCAGAACACTTAATGTGAATATCACAATGTTAACGTGCATAACGCATATAGTCGGAATGGTTACAGACGGAGCCACACGGCTAGAAGACGACGACCGGTCGAGAGCAAGCAAGCAACTGACATGAAAAAGAATTGTTATAAGGTTAAAGAAGTAAACATAGCGGATTTATACACTAGAGATAACTTTGTCGTATATTGGACTTAAATTTTCTATATCTTTTTGTAGGTTGATGGTGTTCGTTTGATTTTTAATGAAGAACATCTCCGCTATTTCACGTTTTCTAACATTCTTTTCTTTGTGTAATATGTCCACATCAGACCATTTAAAATCGTGTCGACAAGATATACGGTGCTTGCTTACTACAGAACGGCAGCCGTCGTCCTTTCTGATGTCATTCTGGTGCTCGTTAATGCGCGTTTGCAGATGTCTTTTCGTTTTTCCGATGTAAGACGCGTCACAATTACAGCAGTTTGTCCTATATACCAGCTCAGTTTTGCGGTCCTTATCAAGTCTATCCTTTCCTTCTTAATTATTGCGTCAAGTTTCTTTGGGATGATGTATACTGTATCAAGGCCTACTTTATTTAGTGTAAAGCGTATATTCTCGCTGAGATTCTTGACAAACGGTATGGCTAAGTATCTACGAGCATCAAAACCGTCATTGCGTTCATTGTCTTCACTAACATTACTAGATAATCGATTTTTATTTACTCGTCGTTCATCTACTGGATTTACATATACCAATGAATGAACGGTGCCGTTCATTCACTGGGAAAATCGCAGTTGTCAGAACCAGTAAGTAAACACAGACAGTTTAAGAGTATTTTGAGGTTAAACAATATCATGATTTTACTTCTTAAGTAAATAATATATCACCTATAAGTGAAGAGGGGAAGCGGCTATACCTACTTACTATTTCTATCAATTTCACGCGATGGGCCGCACAATCTCGTCGAAAACAATTTATAATATTACTTCACGAGCGAACTTCACGTATGTGACGAGTGGTGCTGCTACATAACGATACATAAATTCCGCTTCAAAAAAGTGCGGAAACCAAAGACTACACTGACAACTTATATTTTTGAGAAAAATGTAATACTGTTCATTCACTGGTGACTGTTGATTCACTGGTGCACTCTCCCTACATCTAGAGTGTGCTGGAGTAAGGTGGAGGGTGCAGCAAGAGCAATATCATCTACATATCTATCATAAAAGGAAGGGGTGTATCTCAAAATTGCCAAGGCCTTGCCTTCAAAATCCTGCATTACAATATCGGCTGCTGTGGGTGACATTGGAGAGCCCATGGGTGCATCAAAGGTTTGTAGATAAATCTTGCCATTGAAGGTGAAAAAAGTCGAATTTAGAATCAACCTAACAGCTATAAAAAATTCATTTTTCGGATTCTTACACTTAGCTGCAATATAGTTCCATCTAACTGATATACTGTCCAACACCATCTCCACTGGTACGTTAGTGAACAAAGAGATGACATCGAGAGAAACAAACTTAAAACCATCCTCAATATGTACATTAGAAAGTTTCTTGACTAATTCAAAGCTGTTTTTTACATAACTGACGGCGATCGGAAAGCTTTTGATTGGTTTCACAAGCCAACTTTCTCTGGGAAGTACTTGAATTTCATGTCAGAATATCCTACATGTCAAAAAAGAGGGACAGTTATAAGCATGATTGACAGGGTTTTTTTGTTGTCTCATCCATCTTTTCATGCTAAGAATTTTGGACTGGTTATTGAAGTTTTACTTAACAATTGTTATCCGCTTAGATTCATAATCAGAATATTAAAAGAACGGCTCAAATTTCTGTTTAACTCCAAGAAAGACATAAGGAACGATGGTCCGACTGACGAGCAAATTCCTTCCTTTTTTACAATTTTACGGAGCAATTTATTAACGTAACCAAAGACCTTAACGTCACATTATCGTACCACAGTTTGAACAAAATTCGCACGTTTATTAGGGCACGTAAAGACAATCTCCCAAAAAGTAAACATATTAACATCGTTTATAAAATAAATTGCAATAATTGCACCGCCTCATGTGTAGGCCAGACAGGGAGACAATTGCAAATAAGAATAAATGAACACCAGAGCCATATCAGAAGTAACACGACGAGCCATTCTGTCATTACGGATCATAGATTATCTTTTGATCATAATTTTAATTGGGACAACGTAGAGATTCTAGACAGTGAACCATACTTCCATAAACATCTTATTTCTGAAATGCCACTGATAAAAAAGCAAAAAAATGGCCTAAACTTTTAGACGGACACGGAATGCCTTCTGGACATTTGTTTGAACGTTATCGATACTGTCAAAAATCTAAGCATCGCCGCTGATAAACAAATACACAACACGGCGCATTTTTGAACTGAGACATAGCCACCGTTAATGTTATTGTGAGTAGTGACCTTACGATTTTCAACGTTCGTATCATTGTCTCACGAAACGTCTTCGAGACAAGCAGGACAGCCGTCGAAATTGTATTCGAGTTAATTTGTGACCTGGATATGTAATTTTGTTACAACTTCCGTAAGTTCGACATACATTTATATACTCCTCATGCGTATGATATCAAGGGAATCGGAGCTTAGACATACCGAGGTTCCTGCATTTTGAAGGACTACATTTGCGGATTTCCCCTTCCGAGACCTTACATCATCGTCATTGTGACTGCGCTAATTTTTCACCAACGTGACTACGCTAAAGTGTCGACCGATGTCGATTATTCTGATAGGTTTTTATTTTTTGACTGCGTTAATTTTTTATATTCTCTAACGTCGGATACTCGGCTCCGTATACACAGATTTGAACAAAATTGAAATTCGGGCATTGACTCTCTCCGTCCCTTCTTGGCCTTCCAACCGTGGAGTCAAACGGCGAGATGCAGTGTTGGAATCGGAGCTCAGACATACCGAGGTTCCTGCATTTTGAGGGACTACATCTGCGGATTTCCCCTTCGAGACCTTATGTCATCGTCAATGTGACTGCGCTATTTTTTGACCAACGTGACTTTTTTTTTACGCGGGGAAATCTTCGATCTTCGACTACTAGGATCCCAAGCCGAAGCCCGGTTTACCCAGTAGCCCCCTCTATGACAAGAAGAGGGGGAAGACCCCCCGCCTCCGGGAAGAGGCGAGGGGAGTGCCGGATTTTTACTGGCTAAAACCCCGCGGGTGTCTGTCTCGGCGCGTTTGCGATTGGGGAGGCCCCAGGAAACGCACTGATTCATCTGGAGCCTCCTTCCGCGCCACGCCCACTGACCTGGGCGCCTATCCCGGGACCTTTTCTGGTCCCCGGCCTTAGCGTAGGCCAACAAACTCACGTGGCAGATCGGAGGGACCTGCTCCGAACCGCCACCCCTCACACTGGGGGTTGTAGTTCCGAGCGCACGGTAACCCCGCCCGCGCGCCCGAACCCCCAGTAGCGACCCCCCCGCCGCCCCCGATGTACATGTGGTGGCGGGAGAGGGGGGTGATGCTTCCTTACCCTCCCCCCCAAATGAGAGGGGGGAGTGCCTCCTCGATGCGGATGCCCCCTCGCGCTATCGACAAGCGCCTAGAGCGCGCCCGATGGGAGGGGGAACAGGATTCCTCTATCTGAGCACCCGCCCCTCCCACGGCGTCATATACACGCCCCGGCCGGGGCAGCGGCGAGGGAGACGCGGCGTGACAGTCGCGGCGGCACCTTATCGCCGCTATCGCCATCCGTCCCAATGGCCGGGACAGCCGACGCGGAAGCGCGGCGGCGCAACACGCGCCGGCGTCTTCTTGGTGGCTGCAAGGACGACGACCCACCGCCGTCCCCGCCGTCCGCCCCCCTGGGGGGGGGGGGCGCCGTCGCGAGAGCGCCGGCGGCACTGAACACGCCGACGCTGGGGTGGTGGTTGCGGCGGCTGACCACCGTCGCTTCCGCCACCGTCATCGTCTGAAGGAGGCGGGGCAACTTTCCCCCTCCTAATCCGCTCCGCCGCCTCCTTCTGCCACACTACATTGCCGCAGAAGGAGGTAAAGGCTCTCCACTTTTCCTCCCCCTCGGGCCTGACCACCGCCGCAACGACAGCCGCGAGGGAGAGGTCCCTCCCAATAACCGCCCGGAAGACACGGCGCCGCTCCTCCCACGCTGGACAGTATTCCAGTGTGTGCTGCGCCGTGTCTGCCTTCCCCGGGCAATGGTGACAGCGCGCGGTGCGCTCTTTCCCTATACGACACAGGTACTCACCAAAGCAACCATGCCCGGTGAGCACCTGCGTCGCATGGAACGTCAGTCCGCGTCCCCTGCGGTCTTCGACCCATTCCCTCAAGTATGGCTGGACGGCCTCTTGGACCCTCCTCCCGCTCAACTGCGGGTTTGTGAGCCACTCGCTCCACTCTTGAAGGAGGGCCTCTCTGGCCTGGTGCCTCAGCGCAGCCCTCGCCCTGGGCGTGATTACGCCTCCCCCCGACTCGATCGCTTTGACCCGCCCGTACGTACAGGCTTGGGACCTGGCGATCATGTCGATCGGGGGGATGTAGGCGAGGGTCGTCGCCCCCACGTGTGAGACGGTCCTATACGCGCGAGCCGCCCGATTCGCAATGATGCGTTGGGCGGCTATTAACAGCCTGTTGAGACGGGGGTTTCCCGTCACCCTCTCGGCCCAGACAGGCGCCCCGTATAAAACAACTGAGCGGACCGTCGCCACATAAAGGCGACGCACAAGCCCGCCGGCTCCGCCCAGATTGGGCAGCAGCCTGGCGAGGCTGTTCGCCACTCCCTTGGCCTTTGGGGCCACGCAGGCAATGTGCTCGCTAAAGCTGCTGGCCTCGCCCAGCCACACCCCCAGGTACTTTAAATGGGGGGAAATTGGGACGCGGACTCCCTCTACCATTATGCAGAGCCCCTCCGGCGGTGTACCCCGCAGAGCCCTGTCGTAGAACCAACAGGCTTGCGTCTTCTGCGGGGCCACCTGGAGGCCCAGCCGCCTAATTGAGCGCACCAGGCACGCCGCCGCTACGTTGGCCAGTCTTATGACCTCCAGCCATATCTCCCCGCTGACTCCCAGGTATATGTCGTCGGCATATCCCGAGAGCCAGCATCCAGCAGGGAGAGCAGCCCGCAGGACCAGGTCATAACCGATAATCCACAGCAGGGTACCCAGAACGGACCCATGTGGGACACCGCGCTCGATCTGCCTGGTCCTGACTACCCCGTCCTGATCGACGTACATCAAGCCCCTATCCCGGAAATAATCGGCGACTATCCGTATTAGATACGGAGGTACGCCTAACCTCACCAGGGCCTCTCCTATTATTGACCAGGGCAGGGAGTTGAACGCATTGGATACGTCGAAACTGACGCCCAACGCTGCCCCGCCCTCGTTCGTAACCTCCTCCGTGCGGGACAGGACGCGTAGAATCGCGTCGATCGTCGATCGCCCCGCACGGAAGCCGAACTGGTCGTCGGAGAGGCCCGTACCTTCGCCCCGGGATAGGTGCTGGACGATACGTTCGGCAATAATCCTTTCGAGGATCTTGCCAGCCTCGTCCAGCAGGCATATAGGTCTGTACGCGGACGGGGAGTCCGCGGGCTTGCCCACCTTGGGCAGGAGGACCAGACTGGCCTCTTTCCACCTTGTGGGGAACCGACCGACCTTCAGGCATTCGGTAAAAATCCGAAGCATCCAGCCGGTCAGTCCCCCAGCGGCCAAAGTCCAGGCCTTGCCTGGAATGCCGTCCGGGCCAGGAGCTTTCCGCTTCCTGACCCGGCGGAGAGCCCTCTCCTGCTCCTCTCTCGCGACCCCCAGCTCTGGGCTCCACTCCGGAACCTCTATCTCCGGGAAGAGCACCGCGCCTCCTCTGTCGGCAGGGAACAGTGAGTCCACCACCCTGCCGACGAACTGGGGATCTAGAGTCTCCGTTAATGGGAGCGTCCACGGCCTCAGTTTGTCGATGACTAGCTTGTAAGGACGCCCCCACGGATCCTCATCGAGCGCTTGGAGAAGCTCCCTCCAGGCCCTTTCTTTGGCCGCTCTGATCGCTCTGGAGAGGTCCTGTCGGGCAGCACGCCAGGCCTCTCCAGCCTCCTCTACGTCGAGGGCATCGCGCCCCGCGCGGGCCCTCAAAGATTGCCTCCCTGCGTGGACGGCCAACCGCCGGAGTTCGGCAATGTCGTCCGTCCACCAGTACGCGGCGCGCCGAGGGGAAAGCCCGCCAACGCGGGGCATCGCCACGTCGCAGGCGCGCGACACCACCTCAATCAGTCGCTCCACCCCCGCGTCAATGTCCAAGGCCTCCCCGGCGTCGCCGCGAACCTCCTCCTCGCCCCATGTGAGACACAGGACCGCCGCACGCAGGCGATCCGGGTACAGCTGCTTAAGGGCCCATTTCCTCCGCGATTTCTCCGTGGCGTGGCGTCGGGCCAGCACGTCCGGGGGGGTGACTTGGACCACCATCTCAATGTGACGGTGGTCGTACAGGGTTTCCCTGTCCGTCATCACCCCCCAATTGCGTATCGCGCGCGCGGCAGGGGGACTAGCCCACGTGAGGTCAATCACCGAAATCCCCTGTCGACGTACGCATGTGCTCTCGCGGTCTGTGTTTATCAGGCACAGGCCTAGACCCGACGCCCACCCCTCTAAGACGCGGACCCTCGGGTCGGTGCGTGGGGAGCCCTATAGCGAATTCTTCGTGTTCCCCAAGCACCATGACCTCACCATTGTGGAGGAGGTGCCGACGCACGCACGCGCCCACGTCGCATAGCACCCCCTCGAATTTGGCGAGGTCCCATCTCGGAGGGGCGTACACTCCGACGATGGAGATGGGCCCCCACCTTACCACGACAAACCCCTCCCCGCGCTCACTGCGCGAGCACGGGGGGGATTGCGGGAGGTGCCTCCAAGTAATAGCGACAGAGTGGACAGTGTCCACGGCACAGCAGGGGTGGTCTGCCGGGACCCTGAACGGCTCCGCCGCCACCCCCAGGCCACACCCGCGTTCCGCCATCTTGTGCAGGAAAAGATTCTGGGCGGCGCGGGCGTGGTTGAGGTTTCCTTGTAGAACCCGTACAGCCATTACTGACCGGGCTCAATCGGTGGGTCCTCCTCCACTACCTCCATTACCGTGAGTTCCGCTGGAGGAGCCTCTTTCGTCTCGGACTCTTTGAGTCCTTGGGCTGTTCTTTCGGGGGAGCTCCTCCACCCAGTGGAACCTTCACCCGCAGGCCAATCCATCTCCGGCTCTTTTGTGCCCTTCACAGGCCCTGTGGTGTCTTCCACTGGTCCCTTAGCGCCTCCCTGCCTCGGCTTTTCAAGGCGAACCCTGTGGTTGTTTAGAGCCACACTGCCCTGCACCTTAAGTTTGGCAGGGGCCGATTTTCGCTGGCCCCCCTTCGAGGTCAACGCCCCCACGGTCTTTTCACCGCCGCTTTTTGCGGAGGACCCTGCCGAAGGAAGGGCACCACCACCCTTCTTGGGGGCAGCCGTGCTGCCGCTACCGCCGCTTTTTCCCTTAGCAGCCGGTGCCGTACCACCCCTCTTCTTGCCAGCTCCCGGGCAGGACTTGCCGCCTACCCGGTGCTGACTAGGACGACCCGCGTCGGCGCAGACCACGCATCTCTGCGGCGCCCCGCAATTGCGGGCCTGGTGCCCGACTTCACCGCACCGGTAGCAACTACCGGTGCGGTCCACCTCGCTTTTGCACGTAGCCCGTGTGTGCCCCACTTCCAGGCATCGGAAGCATTGGAGTGGGCGCTTATCGAGGACCTCAATTTTGGCCCGCGCCCATCCAACGTCGATGCGACTTTCGCTACAGAGCTTATTCACGGCTACGAGAGGGCACCTAACAAATACGGTGTTCATACCGTCAGGCGCCCTCCTTATCGGGCCCGCCCGTACGCTGAGGGGGGAGACTCCCCCCTTTTCTGCTATGGCTTCCCGGATGTCGCCTTCATGGATAGACTCGTCCAGTCCGCTAAGCCTTAGTTCGGCCAGCATTTCCGGACGAGCCACCTTCACGCTTTCTTTCTCGGCGAGCACCTCCCTCACTCTCCCGGCCAGCGCGTCGGCTTTTTCGGAAGAGTTCGGGCCAGCAATCTCAAGGTTTAAGGCGTTGGTCGCCGTTCTCCTCATGATCGGAGCCCGGTCCATGCCGAGCTCCGGCTTGATCTTCTCCCGCACCAGCATCATACACTCGGCGTATGTGTCTGCGGGACATGTGAGTGTGATCGCTGCCGTGCGCGGCACCCTCCTCTTCTTGTTGCTGGGCTGCGGAGCGGTAGCTCCAGTACCCCCCGCTTTGCCCTTAGCCAGCGTGCCATCGGACGTCTGGGGGTTAGACACAGGTATCAGTTTCTTAGTGTCCCCCTTTTTCCCCCCCTCCTGACTACGGTTGCCCACGTATGGGCTTCCACAGCCTTCATCTGGGTTGTCAGAGCAACCGGAGGAAGAGCAGAAGCTTGTGCCTTTCTACTTGCACTTCGCTCCCTCCTCTCCTTGGCAGGCGCATTGCCCTTTGCATTAGCCGCGGGTATTTTGGGGGCAACGCCCTTTTTGCCGTTTCCTGCGCCAGCGTCCGAGTTTGTTGCACCGACGGATTTCCCGGGGGCGGAAGCGGCAGGCGCCAAAGCCGCCTTCTCCCTGCCCTGCTCATACGCCGGTGTTTCCCTCAAGGGGGCGAACTTGTCGACCAGGCCCTCAAAAAGTCTCTCAAGCCTCTCTCTGTGCGAGAGAGCGGTAGAGCCTCTCCTCAATGCCCTCTATGCTTCCGCCTTTGTTGAGCATGGTTGTGCTGCTAGAGGGTGCTGCGTCCTGTGGAGGAACGGCTTCCTCCATGACCCTTGCCACCCCCAGCAGGGGAGGCTTTATTACAGGAGGCATGCCCTCCCGCCGGACCTCCTTCATGACGGTCTCAAACGTGTTCTCCACCTTTGCCTCTGCCTCCACTTCATCAGAGGTGGAGCTCTCAACGAGCCGTTTCCTCTTGCCTCTGCTGCTCCGCCCTCCTTCCGTAGAGGGCAAGGCAGATTGCAGGGCCTGCAGCTGCTGCAGCTGTTGTTGCATTTGCAGCATTTTCGTCCGCTGCTCCTGCATTTCCACCTGCAGCTTGGCGTTCGCCTCACGCAGCGCCCTCATCGAGATGATCTCTTGTTGCTGCGTCGCTATTGTACGCCTTAGCTCCTCTACCTCGGCGTCTCTGCCGAACCCAGTCTCCGGCCCCTGGAGACGCTGGATCAGCTCATTCACGGCCGCGGAGATCGTGGCCGCCGCCGTGTTGAGCTCGCCCTTGAAAGTGCCACTAATATTGGTAGACCTCTTGTTAACTTTATCCACCGTTCTGATCTGTTTAAGGATCAGAGCGGGGATTTTCTCCGTGGGGGACATCCTGAGGTCTGCCGCGGCGTCCAGCTCTTTCTTTCTGCGGGAGAGCAACAACTTTGGGACCACCCCGTGGTCCTTCACCTCTTCGATGTTCCTTTCCAATTTCTTAAAGGCCAACTTCTTCTCGACTCAACAGATTTCTCATAGTATGCGCCCGTTGTAGGCGCACGCCCTCTGTGATCCCCCCTTTTGTTGAGGAGATCGCGTCTTTGGGCAGGAGTCAGGTCGTCGGCAATCCTCGAGAGAACCACCCTTTTCCCTCCGTCTTCCTCCCTGCTATTGTCCCCCTCGACGTCGATAGTCTCGTCCTCCGTATCGTCCTCCGCATCCATGTCCTCTGGCCGCCGACTCATCCGCCCTCCCCGGCTGGCAGACGACTGCCTGGACCGGAAGGCGGATACCGCCAGTTCCGTTCCCATGGACTGGGACCGCCTCCCGCGACGCGTCGACCTAGATCTCTCTCTGGAGATCTTATCGCCCCCTTGTGAGAAGCCAGTTTTGCTGGCCCTGCCCCTTCCGTATTTTTTCGCATAGTGGACCAGAAAAGCTGGTCCGCCTGCGCGCGTCCTCCTCTCCGGTGTCTTCACATCCGGAGCTTCGCTCCTCCTCGCTCTGTGTATGTGGGTTTTGATTTCGATTCATTCTAGGTTCAATCCCACTACCCGCTGCGGCTACTCCGGTTTAAGCCGGCATATGCGATGGACCCCGGAATGTACCATCGGGACCACGCGCTCCAGTCCCTTACTCACCCATGAGGAGAGGGCATCAAGGTCCAGCCCCCCATGGGCTTTCAGGGCTCCCCCGCCTCCGACCTCGGGGGCACCGCAGCGGGCGCTGCCACGCGGGGGGCCCCACGGACGGTTGGGGCGAAGGAGGTCGCACCTCCTCCAACGCCTTACCCGCCGTGGCGACCAGCGTAAAGTCCTCAGCCGCCGGCCAAAGTAACCTCCGCACCGACGGCTGTTCTCCGACCCCGGTAGCCAGGTTCGGGAGGGATGCGATCCTCGACCACCAGAGTCACCTTATGCATCCGGCGGCCCCGCCGGCCCCGACCTCGGAATATGTCCGAGCGGCCCGGCGGGTCTCTTTCAAGAAAAATCGCCCGGCCCCAACCTCGGATTACGTCTGAGTGGCCCGGGCGGTCACCCTCCCAGGTCGCTGGCCCCGACCTCGGAATACGTCCGAGCGGCCCAGACGACCCTCCACACTCGGCAGACCATGGGACCACGTCCCTGGTGTGCAACCACCGAGTGTGGGCCTCTCCTCCAACCAGCCCAGGACCACGTCCTGGGCCGGGTTGAAAAAAGGATACCCCCCTCCCCCTCCTGCCGGAGCATCGGCGTGCAATGGAGGAAAGAAGGAAGGGGTCCTCCCATTCCCTCGGCGAGACGGCATCCCTGCCCGCCTCGGGAACGGGGACCACCCTCCCCAATCCCACCCCGTGGTTTTTTATCGATGTAACCTTTCTCTAGGCCGGCGGGAGGTGTAAAACATCTCCCTAACGGTCCCGGCCGACCTGGCGTTTGTAGTCAGGGTCGCCATCCCCTACCGGCTATTGGAGCTGGGTAGCCGAAGCTAGCCGCAGACTCCTAAGAGGGTAGCCGGGACCCCGGTTTTCTGTCTAGGTTTCCCTTCCCATAGGTCGGTGGGAGAGCAAGGGCTCAATCCCACACAGCCCCGACCGGCCGGGCGACTTTTATAGAGGCCGCCCACCTTGCGGGCCTTGAAAAGAGCCCCCCGGTCTCCGCCAGCCTCGCGGCTGACGGAGATTACGGTGCTGCTGTGCTCGGGTACCTCGGGTTCGCAAAACCCGTATCGGGGGCGGTCCCGGGAGTCCCTAGGGACACCCGGGGGGCCGCCCTCGACCCCTGAGGAGCCGCCCCCGACCCCTGAGGGGTGACCAACGTGACTGCGCTAAAGTGTCGACCGATGTCGACCATTCTGACAGGTATTCATTTTTTGACTGCGTAAATTTTTGATATTATTTAACCTAGGTAGGATTACGAAATGTTTTTTTTTGCGCCGCGCTTGATATTGTTACGCTCGTCGAGCGTTCGTCGCACAATTCCCACACAATCACTATCGCGCGGCGCGGTTACCGGTACTCGCGCAGCAAAAGAATACTCTCTTTATTAAAAAAAGGAACTCGTTTATTGGTATGACTCGTTGTACAATAGACTCGGGATGACACGTCCGAACGAGACGGTATCCCGAAGCAGAATCTGAATGACGAGATACGTCAACAACCGTCGCTAAGGGACGATTCGCGACTTTGCATCTGCCGCTCGAACATCCACCGGGCGTCTCGCATGAACACACAGCACGGGCGTAACACTACCCCCCTCTTCCAAGATTGTCGCCCCGACAATCCGGGATGGTAGTCCCTTGCGGTCCGCAGCTCTTCTGCTCCGTGGGCTCTAGGGCACCAAACGGTTCACTAGCCCTCCTCGAACTGTTGCTCCGAGTCATCGGACCCCGTTCCTCTTGGTCCCCGGTGGCCGCACTCTGGGTCTCCTACCACTCCTCTTCTGGAGAGAGCTGGCCAGGCTCCCTCCTCTGACGTCCCAGGATGACCCCGCAGGAGCGCCGCTTACTTCCCGCTGTGGTCCCTTCTGCCGCCATCTTCCTCTGTCGCCACTCCACTTAATCTTCGGACAAGGGGGGGGGGGATACTTGTGTGGACCCATCGTCTTGACAGACTCCCCAAGTCCCTGCTTCAGCATTCGCTCTACGTCCCACGGAAAAACCACAACTCAAAAAAACCGTGGGCAAGGCAGTTTTCTTTTTAAAAAACAATTTCTTTGAAGAAGTCTTCGGCCGATGTTCTGCAGCGGTAACCCTCATCCCCTCGCGTACCGCCGACTCCCTCTAAGAAAACAAATATAACGCACAGTAACAGAGAACCAAACATTTGAACATAAAAACGTATCATAACTCATTACTCTACAACACTCTCTTAAATTTTAATTAACACCGTCTATTTTTCTTTTGGGCTCCGACCTACTCTAATTTCTCAACCTAATTTCCTTTCAGAATAAACAGCTAACCTATCCGAATGAACAACTTTATTTTTATGACGAGGTGATTTTTAAATACAGTATACAGCATCACTAAGTTTTTTAATTATCAAGAAGGGACCTTCCTAACTGCTCTGCAATTTCGGGGTCTTATCCTTCACTCTTCGGGGGTTATAAAACCAGACTCTCTGCCCCTTCTGAAAAAGTACTTGTCTAGCTCCACGGTCGTATCGAGCCTTTACTCGAGAAGATTTCATATTTATCTGCTTCCGTGCGCTAGAATGAATTTCTTCTAATTTTTCTCTTAAATTCCTGACGAAATTTCCAACCAGAGGTGGCTCCTCTCCCTGAAGCTTTGAAGGACTCCCCCGTAACAAATCCGACGGTAATCTGAGATTTCGGGCGAAATACAATTCCGCAGGGGTAACCCCAGTCGTCTCATGCTTCGAAGACCTGTACGCTAAGAGAAACATAGGGACCCATCGATCCCAATCTTTTTGATTTTCAGAAACATATTTCGCCAGATAGTTGGTTATAGACTGATGCTGGCGTTCAACTTGCCCATCGGACTAAGGATGTAAAGCAGTAGTTCTCGTTTTCTTTATCTTAAGAAGTCTCATCAATTCTGCGAAAAGTCTTGACTCAAAATTCCTCCCTTGGTCAGTATGAACTTCAGTAGGCACCCCATGCCTGGAAACGAACTGGCTTATAAAAATTTCTGCTACCGTTCTTGCTTTCATGTTCTTTAAAGGGAAGGCTTCCACCCATTTTGTAAAGCAATCTACTATAACGAGAAGAAATCTGTTCCCAGATTTCGTCACCGGGGGAGGGCCTAAGATGTCCATCTGTACTCTTTCTAATGGGGCTCCAATCCCGCGGAATCCTTATGGAAAATGGCTTTCGGTCAAATGTTTCGAAACTTTGCAAAAAGGTAGTTCTCAACATGTAGATTAAAAGTGTCAATGGGCATAAAGCTCTAAAAATTCGAGATTTTGAGCTACAGCCATCCAAAGTGGTAGATTTTTGAATTTCTGCAGCATATTCCGAAGTTCGGCAACGATAACTTATTTTAGTTGGGTGAGGTTTTACAAAAAAGTGGTAAGTACAAAAGTTTTGTAAAATTATCAGGAGAACGAGTTTTTAGGTCCGTGACATACTAAGGTTATATACGTTCAATTATGTTAAGCACGAAAATTCAGTATAGCCTATTCACAGAGGTAGCGTAAACTGGAACTATGGGCAAGGAGACGTCTGATAGCGCGGGAGGGGAGTAATCCATCCGCTCGACAAACCTCGGTTAGACTCGGAAACATTCGGACGCTCGACAGCACACGTGACCATGCACGTGATGGAACAGCATGCATGTGGAGGGGATGTGCTGGCAACGCACACCAAAGCAAAGATTACGTCCGTGTGTGCTGCTGTCGAGCATATCCGAACCGTACCTACGGAAATAGCCGAGCGGATGGACTGCTCCCCTTACCGCGCTTATCAATCCCCCCGCAAGTTTACGCTCCCGTCCATATCTTTTCAAGTCCATGAGCCTATTTGGGAACCTACACATTTTGAACCGACCTTTCCGATGGTGATCCCATGTTGTCATTGTAGATTTTTGTTGAGCTCGAGATCTTGCACATCGATGTGATTTAATTCTATAGTAACAATTTATTGTTAACGTTTTAACGTTTAACGTTATGATATATTTTTTTATAAGTTTCAGTCAACAATTATCCCTTATCATGCGTTCAAATGTTTGACTACAAAAGTTTTTCCGAGAGTTTATGAACCATTATTTCGTTTCCCGATCCTTTCTATCGATCATTTTTTGAACGAATTCATGTTTGTACCAATTCTACATATAAGCCATCTTGTGAATTGGTCCAAGTATCACATTCTGTTTTCCATCGCAAGATTCTTATTCTTAGTTATTGGCAAGTAAAAAAAAGAATGGCTGGCAGACCTCCACGAATACGTTGTTTTTCATGCGATACAGTATTCAATGCACGAAACCTGGTTCACATAAATGGTGATGAGAATATCCTTAAACGACAAATAGCTATCACAAGACGAGATGAGCGTAATCAACCATGTTTGCGTATGAATGATGAATCTAGGTTGTGCTTTAACTGCAATGTATCTATTCTGAATGAAATAGCAATAATCGAAGCCGATCCAACCTGTCTTCGATTAAATGTGTTGAGACAAACAGCGAGTCAAACTTGCGTCATTTGTGATGCTGCAAATGATTTGCAGAGATTATCATTAGCTTGTAGGGTGAATGTTTTCATAGAAAAAAATATTTTTATACCTGAAAATGTAAGATCATGCAGGCATCATTTAGATGCAAATGGATATTTATTAAATATTCTAATAGCTGGTCTCGGTTACATTAACAGACCGATTATCATAAGAGGACCACAAATGTCCGCATTTTTTAATCAACTTAGACACGTCGCTGTAGCTAAAGCTAAGTTTATTGACGAAAATAGTTTAAGCGATAAAGAATTTCAATGCATCGCACCGATAACAAAACAATTCCAGGATTTGTTAACATATTGTGACCCGGTTCTCCAAAACGGTAGACTCCGATATATAAGGAGAAAAGATTTATTGATGTTTCTATGCAAACTCAAACAAGGTTTGAGTAATGAGTTTCTTAAAGTCATATTCGATTACGGTAGTAGACAAAATGTAAGCACCGTTATAGACTATGTTAGAAGAGCATTAGCACAAAGATTTGTTTTAGAGAATATTGGACCTAGATCGATAACAAGGCAAGATTTCATTGCTCGACACGTCACGGAGTTTTCTAATACCTTGTACAATCCTCAACCAAATGAACCGAAAGCCATTGTTGTAATCGACTCTACTTATGCATACATACATAAGAGTTCACATTTTCGTGTATTAAGGCAATCTTATTCCGTCCACAAACACAGGCATCTCCTAAAACCCACTCTAGTTGTTGCTCCTGATGGCTACATTTTACAGATTTTTGGGCCATATTTTTCAGATTCTCGTAACAACGATGCAGAAATACTTAGGCATGATTTTGAAACAGATGGAAATGCACTGAGAGAATGGTTTCAACGTAACGATATAGTTTTGGTCGATAGAGGTTATCGTGATGCTATACCTCTTTTACAGCTGTTGGGCATCCAATATGAAATGCCAGCATTACTTGAGGCTGGACAGCGGCAACTAACAACAGAAGATGTAAATGCATCTCGCATTGTCACTAAGAGTCGTTGGATAGTAGAAAGTAGAAACGGTCATTTTCGGTCTGTGTTCAAGTTTTTTGCTAACACACTATGCTTACAGCATGCAAAAAACCTCGGTGAGTTTTATCGCATTGCTGGTGCAATATTGAACAGGTATCATCCTATGATTTACATGGAAGGTGCAACTGCACAGGCGGCACAAGAAATCTTAGAGAGATCACGTATCTCAAATGCTGTGCAAGCAAGGGTGGAGGTAGACAATCTTATAAGAAGGAATGCACAATGGAGAAGACTGAATCATACAGATATACCAGAGTTTCCGCTCCTGGATTTAGAATACTTAAGACATTTGACGCTTGGTGTATACCAAATCAATCTTGCACCATCTTACATACAAGATAAAGTTTTGAGAGACAATGATGAAGAATTTCAACTAGATGAACATTTAAATAAAGCGGGTTTTTTAAGAATCAGAGTGTACTCTAGGTTTCGAAATGCTGGAAGACACCAAATATTCATATCATTTTGAGTTGCTGACGACGAAGGTATTGAAAACGCCGATGATGCTGATCCAATTACTGGATATTATTGTACATGTCAATCTGGAGCAAGGATTCTAGGTGCGTGCGCCCATGTAACCAGTGTGATATGGTTTCTTGGTTATGCGCGACATCAAGTGGATGTGAGGTATCCTGATCCATCATTGTTGAATAAAACATTGGATGCAGCCAATCGGGTTGCAGAGGGACATGTTCCTAATGCTAATATAGTGTGACGTGACATTGTCGCGTCCACCGCCCAGACGGTAGCTCGGCCGAGGGGAAGGTCGGGGATGGCGCCTCGACCGGAGTAAGGGAGGGTTATTAGCGTTAATTATCTTGTAAGCGAGCTTGTAGATACAACAGGTGGTGCCGGAGCGGGTGATCAACGGAGGACCGATGTAACGACGTATGTCGCAACGAGGGAGAGAAGGAGGCTTGGGAGACGCTGAGCGGAGTGGCTGGCCGACGGGCAAGTCACTTGGGCCTACCGCCGCGGAGGCGCGCGGATTGCCTCGCACATTACACCCCGGGCCGTGCCGTCACGCAAGGAAGGGCGCGACACCGCGACTGCAGCGCGGGTGCGCGACCCGGACGCCTCCCCGACGATATCGAGGACACCGAGCAGCATAGCCATGGCCTGGCCAGCCGGGCTAAAGCTGAGATGGGCCCACACCTGATGGCGGCCGATTCAAAGGACCGCGGGCAGGCAAAAGGCACCAGAAGCGGCGCCGCGAACACGGCGGCGCGCGCGACGGATCGGCGGGACGGAACATCGCGAGCTTGGAGCGCATGCGCGGGGGCCCAACGTGAACTCGCCGGGCCGGCCGCTCTTCACTGTCGAGCGAGCGATAGCCGAGGAGCCACCCCCGGAACGCAGCCCCGAAACGGCGGAGCGGCCAAACAGCGAGAGCAGCGACTTGTAAGATCTCCACTCCGGTGCTACCGTATTCTCTGTAGCCCGATCTCGGCCATGGCCTAAGACAATTATTAGATTGCCTGATACAACTACCGATTAGAGTACCGTTTTCCTTGATACCGACTTCCGTCGGAAATAACTTCGTGGTCGCGGGCCCGGCCGAGATCCTGCTTGTAAAATGTATTGTGAAGCCCTCCCCGGAAACTCTCACGCGGCCGACAGTCATTTCGTGTACGTTGTGTTAAAGTCGCGTTTAGTATCGCGTATCGTTGTTGTACCGGTGTGTTAAAGCCACGCTTAGTATCGCGTATTGTTGTTGCGCCCGTTCGGGGAAAATTCCACGGGCGAGCGGTACGAGAGCGCTCCCCGGGAGATATTGCGCCGCGCGTGGAGTGTTGTGCATACCCGAAAGGAGTCCCGCGGATACATTGTGTTGCCCATGCATGCAAGTATCGTCGCGGTCACCCGCCGGGGAAAGCCATACGGGTGTGTTACCTTGTCGTCGTATAAATATCATTTTGCGTCTACCGATTGAGAAGCCTTCACTGGCGCACAGTACAATTGGACACGTTGCAATTGCACACCGCGCTATTAGACACATAAAGTTGCGCACCGTTCAATTGGACACGTTTCAACTGCGCACAGTTTGTTTGGACACAGTTCATTTGCGCACCGTTCAATTGGACACCGTTACTTTTGGACACAACATATATTTTTATTATCTAATTTGGAATTTTTTGAAATATATTATTAACTTTATTTTGTAAATAAACGTTTGTTACAGTGGACACAGTTCTTTCGCGCACATTTCTTTCGCGCACCGTTTAATTGCGCACAGTTCTTTCGCGCACCGTTCAATCGCGCACCGTTCAATCGCGCACCGTTTAATCGCGCACCGTTTAATTGCGCACAGTTCTTTCGCGCACCGTTCAATCGCGCACCGTATAATCGCGCCACCGTTCAATCGCGCATAGTTCTTTTGCGCACAGTTCTTTCGCGCACCGTTCAATCGCGCACAGTTCTTTCGCGCATAGTTCGATCAAGCGCATATAAAATATTTATATATTATGAGTGTTGATACATCTAAGAAACGGCAATGGGGTGCAAGGCAAAAATAAATAATAATTTATTGACGGACAATAAGTTACCAACAAAACGTAGAAACATGCTGGTCTGCAAAATACTTAGCATTTTTTCCAATTTTTTAAAAACACAAAAACACTAAATTTAATGGCACAAAAAAGAAGTGAAATCAAAGTATTATTGCAAGTATATTTATTAGAGTATTCAAATAAATATCTCAAAGTTGCAGTAAACTTAATATAAGATGCAGAGGACATATAAAATGTATGAAATACAGTGGCAAAATAAAATAAAAATATAAAGTACAATAGATAGCGTAATGAGAGAGATGCAGGAATTGAAAAGGGTTTAATTGCATCGATAACAAGCACCAAATTATGTGAGAGACAACAATCGAAGATGGACATAATCTCCAGCAGCATACTTGGCGTGCTTGTATTTTTTGAGGCAATACGGGCACGCCAAGTATGCTGCTGGAGATTATGTCCATCTTCGATTGTTGTCTCTCACATAATTTGGTGCTTGTTATCGATGCAATTAAACCCTTTTCAATTCCTGCACCTCTCTCATTACGCTATCTATTGTACTTTATATTTTTATTTTATTTTGCCACTGTATTTCATACATTTTAAATGTCCTCTGCATCTTATATTAAGTTTACTGCAACTTTGAGATATTTATTTGAATACTCTAATAAATATACTTGCAATAATACTTTGATTTCACTTCTTTTTTGTGCCATTAAATTTAGTGTTTTTGTGTTTTTAAAAAATACTTGCATCTTTTTGCCTAGTATTATTTATAAAATTATTTTGCGTAAAATATACTTAGCGTCCTTTTTTTACATTTTGAATGTCTTTTTTAGGCGGATTTCACAAGTTTTTGTTAAGTTTTATGTATGTATTAATATTACTAGACTGCTACCTCTCCGTAGTCAGAACTGAAGCAAAGTAGAGGGGGTAATCGGTAGCTATTTTTTGGAGACACCATGTACCCGGTGTTCCATTGGCCTAGTGCCTAGAGCATTTACATGCTCTCTCTCGCTCTTTTTCGCTCTCTTTATTGCTTTCCCTCGCTCTTTCTCGCTCTTTTTCGATCTCTCTCGCCCTTTTTTGCTCTTTCTCGCTTTTTCACGTGCTCTCTCGCTCTTTCTCGCTCATTTTCGCTTTTTCTTGCTCTTTTTTCGCACTTTCTCGCTCTTTCTTGCTCTTTCTCGCTCTTTCTCTTTCTTTTTCTTTGCTTTTTCTCGCTTTTTCTAGCTCTCTTTTGCTTTCTAAACGCTCTTTCATGCTCTTCCTCGCTTTCTCTTGCTCTCTCTCGCTTTCTAACGTTCTTTCTCGCTTTGTCTCGCTTTCTAATGCTCTTTCAAGCTCTTTCTCGTTCTCTCTTAATCTTTCACGCTCTTCCTTGTTTACTCTCGATCAAAAGGACTCGATTAAAGCCCGTGTCAGACTACGTATTGCGGACGCGTCCGCAATACGTAGTCTGACAATGGCTTAATGATCATCAGTATATGTATGTACATTTAATAAAGCAGTCGAATGTGATTGGTTTTTAGTTTTGGATCCAACAAATATATTTAATTATTTTAGAGAACGAGAGAGAGAGAGAGAGAGGCGAGAGAGAGCACGAAAGAGCGAGAAAAAGCAAGAGAAAGTGTCAGAAAGCGTGAGAGAGCGAGAGAGCGAGAGAGCGAGAAAGAGCGAGAAAGATCAAAAGAGAGCTTGATAAAGCGTCAGAAAGCGAGAATGAGCGAGAGACAGCGAGAAAGAGCGAGAAAAAGCAAGAAAGATCGAGAGAAAGCGAGAGAGAGCGACAGACAGCGAGAAAGAGCGAGAAAGAGGGAGAAAGCAAGAAAGAGCGAGAGAGAGAGCTTGAAAAAGCGTTAGAAAGCGAGAAAGAGCGAGAGACAGCGAGAAAAAGCAAGAGAGAGCGTGAAATAGTGTTAGAAAGCGAGAGAGAGCGAGAAAGAGCGAGAGAGATCGAGAGAGAGCGAGAGAAAGCGAGAAAAAGCGAGAAAGAGCGAGAAAGAGGGAGAAAGCAAGAAAGAGCGAGAGAGAGCTTGAAAAAGCGTTAGAAAGCGAGAAAGAGCGAGAAACAGTGAGAAAGAGCAAGAGACAGCGTTAAATAGTGTTAGAAAGCGAGAGAGAGCGAGAAAAAGCGAGAGAGATCGAGAGAGAGCGAAAGAGAGCGAGAAAGAACGAGAAGAAGCGAGAAAAAGCGAGAAAGAGAGAGAAAGAGTGAAAAAGATCGAGAGAAAGCGAGAAAGAGCAAGAGAGATCGTGAAAAAACGTTAGAAAGCAAGAAAGAGCGAGAGACAACGAGAAATAGCGAGATAGAGCGTTAGAAAGCGAGAGAGAGCGAAGAAACGAAGCGGAAGGAAAGAGCGTTGAAAGCGAGAGAAGAGCGAGAAGAGAGAGAGAAGGCTCAAGAGAAAGCGTGAAAGAGCGAGAAGAGAGCTTGAAACACCGTTAGGAAAGCGAAAGAGCGAGAGGACAAGCGAGAAAGAGCAAGAAAGACGAGAGAAAGCGAAGAGAAGCGAGAAAGAAGCGAGAAAGACGAGAAGAAGAAGCGAGGAAAAGGAGAAGAGAGATAAGAGTGAAAACAATCGAGAGAAAGCGAGAAAGGAGCAAGAGAGATCGTGAAAAAACGTCTAGAAAGCAGAAGCCGAGCGAGAGACAACGAGAAATAGCGAGAAAGAGCGTTAGAAAGCGAGAGAGAGCGAGAAAGAGCGAGAAAGAGCGAGAAAGAGCGAGAAAGAGTGAGAGAGAGCGTGAAAAAACGTTAGAAAACGAGAATGAGCGAGAGACAACGAGAAATAGCAAGAGAGAGCGTGAAAGAGCGTTAGAAAGCGAAAGAGAGCGAGAAAGAGCGTTGGAAAAACGAGAGAGAGCAAAAAAGCAAGAAAGAGAGAGAAAGATCAAGAGAAAGCAAAAAAGAGCGAGAGAGAGCTTGAAAATGCGAGAAAGCGAGAAAGAGCGAGAGACAGCGAGAAAGAGCCAGAAAGAGCGAGAAAGTGTGAGAAAGATCGAGAGAAAGCGAGAGAGAGTGAGAAAAAGCGAGAAAGAGCGAGAAAGAGAGAGAAAGAGCGAGAGAGAGCGTGAAAAAACGTTAGAAAGCGAGAAAGAACGAGAGACAGCGAGAAAGAGCTAGAAAGAGCGAAAAAGAGCGAGAGAGATCGAGAGAGAGCGAGAGAAAGCGAGAAAAAGCGAGAAAGAGCGATTGGAAAGCGAGAGAGAGCGAAAAAAGCGAGAAAGATAGAGAAATATCAAGAGAAAGCAAGAAAGAGCGAGAGAGAGCTTGAAAATGCGTTAGAAAGCGAGAAAGAGCGAGAGACAGCGAGAAAGAGCCAGAAAGATCGAGAAAGAGTTGAGAAAGATCGACAGAAAGCGAGAGAGAGCGAGAAAGAACGAGAAAAAGCGAGAAAGAGTAAGAGAGAGCGTGAAGAAACGTTAGAAAACAAGAAAAAACGAGAAAGAGCTAGAGACAACGAGAAACAGCGAGAGAGCGTGAAAGAGCGTTAGAAAGCGAGAGAGAGCGAGAAAGAGCGAAAAAGAGCGAAAAAGAGCGAGAGAGATCGAGAGAGAGCGAGAGAAAGCGAGAAAAAGCGAGAAAGAGCGTTGGAAAGCGAGAGAGAGCGAAAAAAGTGAGAAAGAGAGAGAGAGAGAGAGAGAGAGATTGATTGATTGATTGATTTTTATTATGCCATAGTCAAGACTTTAGGCAAATAGTGAATTATACAAAGATATATATGAAATAAGCAAGAGCGAAGTACAAAAGACAAAAGTTAGAATATGTTTAAACTTAAAGATACAAGACGCAGTGTGATAACAACAATAGAGCAAAAAGCAAAAGTGGAAACAATGAAGATAATAATGACAATTAAGCAAAAGGTAATACTATTTCCACTTTAGCCAATGCGTCACGACTTATCATAAGACAAAATAATTCGAGTGAAAGACGTTTGAATATACATAACTAATATAGTAATGTTGCGTCATATAACCAAAATTTCGTTGAAAAATGTAAAATTATCTGAAATACTGCTGAAGAATTGAAAATCAACGAAATTCAGTTATTGTGCTCTCTCAAACAAAAGAACAAGTATAACCACGTAAACTAGACCTATGTAGAACTTACTTAAGCATAAAACGATTATAATGTTGAACATAAAGTGTGTGAAGAAGCTTATGAATCATTAAATATTTCATCGTGGTGAAAAGGAGAGGCTCGCATGTGCATATGTAGAAGTAGGCCAGGTCATGGAAGCAGAAGGAACATAGCCAGCATCAGCCGAGGGTCATTGAAGCCCTGCTAAATCAGCCTCAGAAGTAATCAATATGGGAGGCTGGCCATGCACCTTCCGGACAAAAATCATTCCGTTCGTGCACCATACATGGTTGTAAAGTAACTGCTTGGCCCTAACTCGCGTTTGGCGCAACAATTTATAAGTGTCAGTAGGAAGGAGTTCATTTACATATATGTGTCCAGGGACATCACTTGAGAAAACCTCGTTGATAATAAGTCGACGTTTACGGCGCATGACTCTAAGTATATAATCACGAATCTCACGCGACTTGAGTACGACTATAACTGACCTTCGGCCAGCAGTGCTAGCAAGAGGATCTGAGGCAGGCGCCACATCACGCACAACCGACGCATCACTCCTCCCCACATCGCGAGTCTCAAGCACATCAGAGGCAAGCTGGGATACGCCAAGCGCGCGAAAAACACCGGTGACGAGTTCGCTGGATGTGACAGATAATGAATTAGGGATGCCAGAAATAATTATCTCTGAGGCTCGCGCGACTCGCGATGCAGCAGAGAACCTACAGTCAGAATATTGAGAGTTCAACGAATGCGTGCCGCGAGCTTCTAGCGCTGCAATCCTTTCACCATGGCTAGAAACAATTCTCAAAAGTTCCGGTATTTGGTCGAGTTGTCGCGCAAAATTGGCATTAACTGTCTCCTGATGTTTAATGAAATCTGAAATCTTCTTGTCAGATCTGTCAAACCTGGCTGTAACCTTCCTGTCGGATTCATCAAATCTGGATAGAATCTGCTGCAGAAGTGCATTGGTAGACTGGGATTGAGCTCCAGAAGGAGCAACAACCCCAGCGCCCAGAGCAGTAGGAGAAGCCATGGCAGGAAGGGCAACAGACAACTCGGCATTCACCTCACTAGGCGTCGGATGTACGACCAGTGAAGCAGCCAGCGACTTGCAGCAACTCCCCGCATATTTTGTCGCAGCATATGCAAGGGCACAACCAGGATAAAAAAGTTTTTTACACTCGCACTCGGCAGACTCCTTCGCGATAGACTTCTTACACTTGGTGCACGCACGCTGCATAATTATCCACTGACACCAGCTGAGAGAAGAACCAGTATGTACAGCAGTCCGGTGGGTAACGGATGGTAGTATGTCTCAAGGCCCACAGTTGTCGCCACATGCACGATTAGGATGGTAACTCATGCACAGGTATCCAAAGATCAGGCGAAAGTGAGGTTAGAATAATAATCTCTTTCCTCAAAGATATCAGGCACTGCCGTTGCAAGGATAGAAAGATTAAATATGCATCTCAACAAGCAACAAGAGACTTGCCCAGACCTGCAACAAAACAGCCCGAAGGCAGCCCACGGCAGCAACAGAGTTCTCAAAAAGCAGGAGCAACGAAGCAGAGCAGCATGCGGTACTCACCGAGAGAGAGAGAGAGAGAGAGAGAGAGAGAGAGAGAGAGAGAGAGAGAGAGAGAGAAAGAGAGAGTGATCAAGAGAGAGCGAGAGAGAGCGAGAGAAAGCGAGAAAAGAAGCGCGAGCGTCGATCGAAAATTTGAACTTATCAGCTTTGCCGCCTAGCACGGCTCAGAGCCCTTTAGCGACACGGTAGGTCAAACCGACAAGCCTCGATTTTGCGAAGAAGAAGACGACGACGACTACGACTACGACGACTACGACGACGACGACGACGTATCTGAATTACATAAATTGGACAGAAAAATACAGGCTTATATAAAAATCTGTGCATCAAGTGCTTATATGTGCAATAATTTTATATCATTGTAATTAGAAAAATCTATTTTGTTGTCCAATATTTAAATCTTTTGATAATATTGACTTATTTAATAAAATTCAATGATTTATTTCTCGAGAAGCGAGTTTCTTCCTGTAAATGATACGCGGTAGCGTTTTGCTCATCACGATTGGACGTATGCAATGAAGGATATATCGCTTATGTATCTTGTTAATCTTGTTACAAAAATCTTGTTTTTGTTTATAAATAATGTTAATGTTAATGTTAATAAAAAATATACTTGGCGCGAGACGCTACCGCGTCTCTTGATAAAGTTATTACGCTCCAAGTAGTAACAACTGCGATTTTTTGTTGATGAATTTGCTGTGATCGCTTATAATTGTGACAATTTGGAGCGCAGCAACTTCGTAGAAAGAAAAAAGTGTACTAATTAGTATATTTTCCTTTTTGCATGGTGTGTGCTGTCCGTAAATAATTAAAATTTATATTATATTGTGGCGGTATGATATATCCCTATATATATTATTTCGTATTTTTGTCTTGCATACAGTTGTGACAGATTTCCTAACCTTTCATAATGTCACCGCGTAATAAATTATTTTTATTTTGGAAACCTTCTTTGAGCTTTAATTCGAAACATTACAATTTCAGTAAGTTTTGTGTATTTAAATATTTCGTAATAAGACAAGAATGCAGTTTAATGACATTACTAACAATACTCCAAGCAGTAATAGATTTCTTATTTTCAGTGATGAATCAGATTTCCATATCTTTGTTATAGATAGCATATCATGGTGTTTTGTACAATATCTCCATCAGTGCTGTGAGAGAAGTCATTTACAATGCAAATTGCTGTATCCTTCAGGTAACTTCCTATTTAATAAACTATACGTACGTATACTGTAATATATATATACTCATGAGATTTGACGAAATTTCTAATAAAGTTATTCTGTATATGAACCTCTAATATATTATACTATTTAATAACATTTTCAAACGCCTATTTCAGATATAACAGAACTGAGAGCCGCATATCTGACGCATCTATAGTAATTTGCACAGCAGGCCTCCTATCGAGCACTAGAAAAGAATTCATTAACAAAACACGAGATTCTTTTAAGCGAGAGTTGACTGTAATTTTCTCCGCTATTAGAATCCTGTGAAATGTTGTGAAAACATCAACAATTATCTTTTATCTTTCTGACTTTTGGGGGAATTAATTCTTTACTTTCAAAGCGTGTTTGTACAATGCCATTTATTGTCCATTACAAGAATCAAAACAAAAAGCACATTATATATTAAATGTACAATATATGATATAGAATTAAAAGTTTATTCTCGTAATAAAACATTAATAGAGACAATAGAAATACAAAGTGTCATATATGACTATGTTTACACGGCGGCTTATAACCGATTTAATAATTATCGTATACTAGCGATCCAAAATTGTCTTCTTTTAATTATAATGATTATTTAAATATGAACCCCCTTTTTTAATACTTAAATTACAATTTCTACTGTATATATATTAAAAGAAATTGATTCAAATGTTTAGAATATCAAAATAGACTCGTATTGAAATAATCATTATGATCAAAAAATTTTTCGATCGGATGATATACGACAGATACTAAACTGGACTATAAGCCGCTGTGTAAACGTATCTACGATTATTGCAAAATCAAGATGTTTTCTTATTAAAACACGTTTCTTGTTTGTTGCTTTGCAATTTATATCTTTATTAAACACTTTTATAAACTGTGTGTATCATTTTACATAATCTTTAAAAGACGTCATAAAAATATCACATTGCAGAGTATTATACGTTTATACATATATTTTTATATATATATAATGTATGTGAAGGTATAGTTCCTAAAGTTGTTAATGCGAAAATACATGTAGTTCACTGTAATAAAATATGTATGTAGATTTTACCTCGTGTGCAAGAGATACATGATCAAAAATTATTTGATATTCTTTTCCTATATATAGGAAGGTCATGTATTTCTTGCACACAAGGTAAAATCTACATACATATTTTATTACCGTGAACTACATGTATTTTACGTATAAACTACTTTAGGAACTATAATTTTCATATACATTTCAATAGGCGCTTTATCGACATAAAAATAAAATAAGAAAAGATGAAAAAAATGTCCCGCTCTGAACTAATTTACAGCAAAATAGAAATAATTTGAAACAAAAATTCTGCATATTTCACGCACAAAACGAATTCACATTTATATCATTAACTGTCGCTTTCTGTAGTCACTATTTGACAAGAATAATTACATATACGTAAGTTTAACTCATGTAGACACCGCCACAATACATAACTGTACTTATAAAGACGGACGAAACTGAATTATATAAGTATAATTGCAAAAATATGAATATCAATACAAACAATACCAATATAAAAAATGCTTTCTTATGCTAAAAATTTTCAGATTGCAGCCTGCCTTTACAACAAAAAATTGCTTGAAACAAGACAGCTTTTTACGGTTTTCTAACTCTAAGACGCTTTTCATAAGTATAATATCGCATATCGAACATCGATAACGTTCCAAACGTTGCATTGAATGCAACAGGAAAAATGACTACAGGGTACAAAAATACAAGAGAGTTGCTATTAAACTTGAGAGTTTGAATTATCCAGCTGTTGTAATGCTTGCCGTCCATTTGTCTGCGGCTGTCGATCAATTCTAGGTAAAACCAATTTTGGTAACTTCGTCATATCAATACTCCGCTCAGGCATGTTTCCGTGTTTATTGTAAGAGTTTTCTATTAATAAGAAATAGTGCAATAATTAGTATACAAAAATTTGGTAATTATTTAGAATAGCGGCTTTTCCCAATTTCGATATTTTGCTTCCTCATAGAGGAAGCTTTGTTTTCGTAAAAAAATTTTTTTTTTAGTTGCCGCTGCCAATGTGTTCAGAATGTTCTAAAACGTCGAAAAATCGCTATTTTAAAAAATGTCGGTATGTGTGTATGTATGTCTGTATGTCTGTCTGTATGTGCCAAATTTACTGAAATTTCTATAACTCCAGAACTGATCAACCAAATCTTAACCAATTATATATGAAATAGGGGTAGAAAAGACTGAAGAATATAATAGAATTAGAAAAAATGCGAATATTTTAAAATTTTAACCTTTAAGGGCTACATCTCAAGTCTCAATAATTGAGATTTTTCATAAATTGATGTTTTTTGACAATTTAGTATTAATTATTGGCAATTTTTCTAATTATATTATATTCTTCAGTCTTTTCTACCCCTATTTCATATATAATTCTTTAAGATTTGGTTGATTAGACTCAGCTTTATAAAGCTTCTATGTATGTACGAATTCTCCGAAATTTGAAATATCAATACTCAAAATTAATGGAAATTAGAGCAACATTTAAATCTTAATGAATTTTCTATCTATCTATATAAAATAGAATGTCTGCATGTCTGTATGTATGTCTGTTCTTTATACACTCTTAAACTATTCGACCGATCTGGACGAACTTTTGCACAGTTACTCTTTACATCCTTGCGCAAAACATAGGCTACTACGGAACCTCGATTATTTACTTACCGATCAGCAACTTTATTCCTTGGTTTTTCCGGGCATTTTTTCGGGAATTTCGAGATTGCCCGCTCGCGATGTACGCACAGGACTTCGATATTTCACTTACCAATTACCGATTTTATCTCTTTGTTTTTCCGGGCGTTTTTTAAGTCTGTCTGTTCTTTATACACTCTTAAATTATTCGACCGATCTAGACGAATTTTTGCACAGTTACTTTTTACATCCTTGCGCAAAACATAGGCTACTTAGGAACCTTGATTATTCACTTACCGATCAGCTACTTTATTTTTTGTTTTTTCCGGGCGTTTTTTCAGGAATTTCAAGAATGCTCGCTCGCGATGTACGCACAGAACTTCGATATTTCACTTACCGATTACCGATTTCATCCTTTGGTTTTCCCGGACATTTTTTAAGTGAAATATCGAAGTTCTGTGTACATCGCAAGCGAGCAATCTCGAAATTCCTGAAAATACGCCCGGGAAAACCAAGGGATGATTACAGTATTTGTTGTGAATACTATTTCTTATTTAAATTTAATTTCAACCTCAAATTGAACTTTCGCAATAGGTTTTACAAAAAATATTGTAAGTATGTGGTATTTGCGGAAGACAACAAATTATGTTACATGCGAGCAAACAAATTGCAGTTAGAACATCTCAAGTCTTAATAATTGAGACTTCAAAAAATGATTTTTTAGGATAATAAAAAAAGTGAGCAAGTAGAAACTTGCACATTGCTTCCATATAGCTTTTAAGTGTGCAAGTAGAAACTTGCACATTGCTTCCTCATAGCTTTTAAGTGTGCAAGTAGAAACTTGCACATTGCTTTCTCATAGCTTTAAGGGGATCCTGAAGTCGTATGAATTACCGACATTACAGTTTCTCAATGGATCTTTTAATTGGCTTTATAGAATTGCAAAAATCTTTTACAGAATTAAAGTACGCACAAAAATCTATACGAGACAACCGCGATTTTATATCAAAAACACCAAAAAATTAAAAATATTACTTATTTGGACACATACAGCTGTCACCTGACGACAATATTTGCTTAAAACAAAAATTCTGCAATTTATACATACATAATGTTTATCATCTAGTATTGGGTAAACATGTAGGAATAATATCGTGCAAGTAGAAGTAAGATTCAATGCGTACAAAAAAAGATCCATTGAGAGAAAGTTTTAGTAATGCAAATTGATGCAAATACGGATGCAGACTGACAAGAAGAGTTGCCGGATCTTGTCAGAGATGGCGCTGCCTGCAATCTGACAAGGACAGATATATCGTATGGGTATCCGTTAGACAAGGACAGGTATAGCACGGTAACACAGAAAACATAGTAAACGATCGATATTATCGATTATTTTTAGTTCCGTGCTAGATCGTGACGCTGTCACGTTGGAGTTTGCCTGTCACTTCAGGATCCCCTTAAAGTGTGCAAGTTGAAACTTGCACATTGCTTCCTCATAGCTTTAAAGTGTGCAAGTAGAAACTTGCACATTGCTTTCTCATAGTTTTTAAGTGTGCAAGTAGAAACTTGCACATTGCTTCCTCATAGTTTTTAAGTGAGCAAGTAGAAACTTGCACATTGTTTTCTCATAGCTTTAAAGTGTGCAAGTTGAAACTTACACATTGCTTCCTCATAGTTTTTAAGTGTGCAAGTAGAAACTTGCACATTGCTTCCTCATAGTTTTTAAGTGAGCAAGTAGAAACTTGCACATTGTTTTCTTATAGTTTTTAAGTGAGCCAGTAGAAACTTGCACATTGCTTTTTCATAGTTTTTAAGTGAGCCAGTAGAAACTTGCACATTGCTTCCTCATAGCTTTAAAGTGTGCAAGTAGAAACTTGCACATTGCTTTCTCATAGTTTTTAAGTGTGCAAGTAGAAACTTGCACATTGCTTCCTCATAGTTTTTAAGTGAGCAAGTAGAAACTTGCACATTGTTTTCTCATAGCTTTAAAGTGTGCAAGTTGAAACTTACACATTGCTTCCTCATAGTTTTTAAGTGTGCAAGTAGAAACTTGCACATTGCTTCCTCATAGTTTTTAAGTGAGCAAGTAGAAACTTGCACATTGTTTTCTTATAGTTTTTAAGTGAGCCAGTAGAAACTTGCACATTGCTTTTTCATAGTTTTTAAGTGAGCCAGTAGAAACTTGCACATTGCTTTCTCATAGTTTTTAAGTGAGCCAGTAGAAACTTGCACATTGCTTTCTCATAATTTTTAAGTAAGCAAGTAGAAACTTGCACATTACTTAATCAACATTTTATTTTGCTTATAAAGCTTCCTCTATGAGGAAGCCAAATTAAAGAATATTTACTAATAATTGTACATCAAATAAAAAACAAGCTTCCTCATAGAGGAAGCTTTATAAGCAAAATAAAATGTTGATTAAGTAATGTGCAAGTTTCTACTTGCTTACTTAAAAATTATGAGAAAGCAATGTGCAAGTTTCTACTGGCTCACTTAAAAACTATGAGAAAGCAATGTGCAAGTTTCTACTGGCTCACTTAAAAACTATGAGAAAGCAATGTGCAAGTTTCTACTGGCTCACTTAAAAACTATAAGAAAACAATGTGCAAGTTTCTACTTGCTCACTTAAAAACTATGAGGAAGCAATGTGCAAGTTTCTACTTGCACACTTAAAAACTATGAGGAAGCAATGTGTAAGTTTCTACTTGCACACTTTAAAGCTATGAGGAAGCAATGTGCAAGTTTCAACTTGCACACTTTAAAGCTATGAGAAAACAATGTGCAAGTTTCTACTTGCTCACTTAAAAACTATGAGGAAGCAATGTGCAAGTTTTTTTTAAGATTGTCTTGATAAAAAGCTGTGTTGTGACTCCAACAACGATAATCAATCGGGGGAGTTTGGAGAATATGTGATCTACCTAGCTTTTTCAGCAAAAACAGGTATTAATTGACGTATATGTGATTAACTCCATACTTTGTGAACTTTATATGCATACTTCTACTACTTTATTGCAACTTTCCATGTGAAGCAAGTTCCATTCTACAATTGTTGTGTGGTTGGAAAAGTGCCATCCCGCCAAAATAAACCGAGGTCGGTAAATGTGCAGAATAGTGGCCTCCTCACCGATTTTGTTGAACTTAGGCTTAATCGACGCGTTTTTGCACAAAACGACCGAATCTGGCAGAAAGAAGTGTCGCTCTGCCCCGCGTAGCGAGATATTAACAGTTAAAGTTGACGACTATCAGATTATGAGACCTGTCATACCGACAAGATGTAGCGACTACGAGCATGCCCCACAACCACATGCGCATGCTCAGTGGCCGCACGCGTATGCAAGAGTATTATTTTGAAGTTGTGATTTTCATTAAAGCAGATATTTTGTATTTAACTATTTAAAGCGCGTCACTAACCTATATAGGTTAGTGACGCGCTTTAAACAGTTAAATTCTTTTAAAGCGCGTCACTAATCCATACGCCAAAGGCGTGTCCTAAAATCAGTGAGGAGGCTAAGCCCCCCTCGCTCACACTTCTAGGTTCACTCACACCAATCATGGGTTGGGGGGTGCAGGGGGGGGGGCCAAGCCCCCCGCCCACGCATGTAATTTGATATATTATATAGGATATATTGAGCATACGCATGTGGTTGCGGGGCATGTTCGTAGTCGCTACATCTTGTCGGTATGACAGGTCTCATAACCTGATAGTCGTCAACTTTAAAGGCCATCACACACAAAATGCATAGCGTAGCATAAGCATAGCATACGACCGCTGGACCAATGAGCATCCAGCATAAAGTCGCCATATTAATTTACATAAGATGCTCATTGGTCCAGCGGTCTTATGCTATGCTTATGCGACGTTATGCATTTTGTGTGTGATGACCTTAACTGTTAGGGCTCAGACACAATGCGAGGAATAAGGAACAAGAAATAGATATTAATAGTCGCATCCTTTTCCAATGCGCGTCTATTAAAAAAGGATGCGACTATGAATTCTATTACTTGTTCCTTATTTCTCGCATTGTGTCTGAGCCCTTAATATCTCGCTTCGCGGGGCAGAGCGATACTTTTTTTTTGCCAGATTCGGTCGTTTTGTGCAAAAACGCGTCGATTAAGCCTAAGTTCAACGAAATCGGCGAGGAGGCCACTATTCTGCATATTTACCGACCTCGCTTTATCTTGGCGGGATGGCACGCACTTTGCCACCTACACAACAATTGTAGGGTGGAACTTGCTTCACATGGAAAGTTGCAATAAAGTAGTGGAAGTATGCAAATAAAGTTTACAAAGTATGGAGTTAATCACATATACGTCAATTAATTCCTGTTTTTGCTGAAAAAACTAGGTAGATCACATATTCTTCGACCTCCCCCGATTGATTATCGTTGTTGGAGTCACAACACAGTTTTTTTATCAAAACAATCGCAAAAAAATATTAAAATTGGGAAAAGCCGCTATTCTAAATAATTACCAAAAATTTCACTAATGCAATAGTATAATAGATTTAAAAAAAAGTAAAATTTAAAAATTAAGTTGAAAAATTGAAAGATGTAGATATTTATAAAAGTAAAAGAATAGAATTATGTAGTCAACCACGAAGGTATCCGTGTTCTTTTTATTAAACAATATAATATTCTATAAAATATATTAAAGAGGAAAAAGGAAAAGTTATGGCATAAGTAAGTTTTGTGTTTGACCTGCTCCGCACTAATTAAAGAAGTATAATTGTCTCAAGTTATTGTAGAAAAAGAAGGGCCATGTATTTTACAAGTTTCCTATCTGCATGTCTTAAAATATTTAAAGATACACATAAAAAATTTGAAAACATTTTTTATTGAATAAACTGATTCTACACTTTAATATATAATTGAATCAAGAATATAAAAACTTTGACTTTTTTAAAAAGTAATATTACTAATATTTAGGGAATTACTCTTTAATTATATATATAAAAACTAAATTTAATTATAAATACAAAAACTGAAATTGTGATTGAGAAATACTTGGCGTTTCCGGATATTCGAGTTTCTTTTCACAAGAACTATGTACTAGTAATAATCAAGAAAGTGATTTAAAAAAACTCAATAATGCGTGCTACGTAATTTCACTAGATTAAAGTATCTAAAATTTGTGAATAAAAAATTAAAATTATACGTTACCTTTTTCGGCGTTTAACAGTTTCTTTCTTTTTTTTGTTTGTTTTGTTCTTTTTGTTTGTTGTGTTCTTTTTGAACGTTTTACGAGTACACCGTTTCTTCCTTCATCAGTAAGTAATCCTTCTTGTACTGGTATTTCCTTTGCTATGTTTGCATCAATATTACTGTTAGTATTACTGTTAGTATTATTCGACAACGTATTTGATTTTGTTTTGGAAGCCACATCTTCTCCATCAGATTTCGATGTACATACGTGGCTGTCATCTTCAATGACTGAAATAAAATGCAATTAATATTAATTTTTATAATGACAAATACAAAAGGAGTTATAAATAATTCAGTTAAAAAAACAGAAATATCTTATTCTAGGTTCTCTATTAATAACACTTGGGAAACAAAATTTTTAAAATTCGTATATTTAATTGAAATATGTATTTAATATTTTAATAACAAACTATAGTTCCTAACCATAGTATTGCAAGAAGTAAACTAAAATCAGAATGTAGTGTAGATGGTTACTTAGGGCTCCTGGATAGTTGTCGCTTCTGTCCTTGTTTGATGACGTCAGAAACGAGAAATGAGTAAAAATGACACGTTGAGAATTCTTGCGTGTCATTTCTAAATAAAAAGATATTTGCACAAAATAACACTTTAGATCACTTCAGCACACTTCGAAAATACTTCGTGGTTTATCCCTTTTCTTTGACAGTTAATAAACAGCCGTAAAATGAATGTAATACGAAGCCTAACCATGCAGGCTTATGTGCAGGCGCTGGTAGGCGCATAAGCCTGCATGGTTAGGCTTCGTATTAAGTTACGGCTGTTTTGTTCTTTTTGTTTTTTGTGATCTTTTTGAACGTTTTACGAATACACCGTTTCTTTCTTCATCAGTAAGTAATCCTTCTTGTACTGGTTTTTCCTTTGCTATGTTTACATCAATATCTCATTTTACGGTTGTTTATTAAGTGTCAAAGAAAAGGGATAAATCACGAAGTATTTTCGAAGTGTGCTGAAGTGATCTAAAGTATACTTTGGGCAAATATCTTTTTATTTAAAAATGACGCAAGAACTCAACGTGTCATTTCCACTCATTTCTCGCTTCTGACGTCATCAAAAAAGGATAAAAGCGACGACTATCCAGAAGCCTTAAGTTTGCACCAAATTATGAGAAATCTGATTCAAAAATTTTATATATTTTAAAATATACTAAACACTAGCCGTCATGTATTCCACACATATTTAGATTCATAAACATTTTCCATCGAGTGCATCGTTTATAAATATTTGTACATTATTATATTTGTATTAATTTTATATTTAGATGTTATCTTTAGTATTATTTTAAATATTATTTTTACTATTAGGAATAAAGATGTACCTTCGGAGATTAATTTATCTTTCAAAAAAAAGTTTTCACATCCGTTACTAAACATATGTAAAAAGCATTGAAGACTTATCCTGCAAACAATAAAAAGTACAATTTAACGTATCATTTATAAAGAAGTATAAAGATGAAAATATGTAATAGATGTATACATAGAAGCATGCGTGCATTCGACACACATAAACTTAACATTTAAAAAAGTTATTCTAAAAACGAAATTTACATGTATCAAAATATACTTTAATAATTAATTACTTTACATACTTTAAAGGACTTTAACACAACTTTATTACAAACCTGCCATTTGCAAAATTTCTTTGAGCTTTCAGTATTTTATGATCTCGCGTTTTATTTTTAATATTAGTACGACATCCAATATTCTCGCCTGCTTGTAGACGTGTTAGTTTTATTTCTTCATCAATAATTATTTTTTGTAGATTATCTGTAAGTAGAATGTGTTATAAAATTTGTTTATTTTATTCTTTACATGGAACAAAAAGAAGTATTAATAACGTTAATAATAACGTTACCTAAGAAGTTCCAAATATTTCCTTTTCTGAATCTTTTTCCTACTATACTATGAGAGCTCTCTGTTATATTATTTGTCCTCACAGGACAATCATAAACGCTAACTTTTGATGCTAACGGTAGCCAAGTTTTGCGTATATAATTTAGAAAGTCACAAATAGCAGGATATTCAGTAGAAATCTGACGAGCTTCCAGTTGTATTAGGGAAAATGCTTCTTCAAAGCAATCCGAAGGAATCAATGCCATCGTCATGGTCATGGACAAAATATTTCTTGGTGCATCCGTTAATCCTAATCGTCTCCAGTGACGCGAAAGTGCCTGTAAAAATATGTTCGTGTATTCTTCTTTGCCGTAACCTCTAGAAACGTTGGCTACTTCTCTGTCTTGTTAGTGTTTTCCACTTACAAGGGGACCTACTTAACGTGGATTCCGAATCACAGATATGTCTTAAGATGAGTTTCAAGACGTACCATTGCAGAGAAATTGTATTAGAGAAAGATACTCTCGCTGGTTTCCCGTTGCTTTGCAAGAGGAGAACCATGTGAGGTATTAAACAAGCCTATCATACCTGATTAAAGTGAAACCAACATCCATGTGCCTCTGCTGTTGGAAATTGTTCACTCATTGCTTTTATGGCAGCCATCTCATAATCGCTCATTTTAAAAACTTCACATTGTTTTCAAGTGTTGGTACTAATTCGATAATTTTTTCCCATATAGCTTTATACATATCACTAGAGCGACATTCACAGAGGATGAAAATCGTAGCAACACCCTTAAAAATTACACTGGTCAACAACATTATCGCAACAGTAAATTCATATAAAAATTTTGCATAATTTTAAATAAGTCTAATTCCTCAAAAAATTGTATTTAAAAACTTTTTTTATTCTAAAAAGTAAAGTTTACACTTTAAAGAGCATTTGCTAGGTTATGAATTTATCCTTCCTTCCTCCTGCCGTCTTTTCAAAAGTAAGGATGTGTTACGTCTCCAAAGAATTGTATAAGTTAACGCATTCTGTGGGTTGGAGTGAATTTTTTTCGCAAATGTCATGATAGCTGTCGTAAAATATAGACTTCTCTTTGCAAGATAAGAAAAAGTTGTGATTTATATTATTAATTTTCACGGAATTACTGCGTATAAAATTTACTTATGTATGTATTTTTTTAGTTACCGTCAGAATTAGCCGATACATACCACGGAGTGGTTTTCGGGTAGATTTTGCCCATATTGTGCGTGTGTATGTGTGTATGTGGTACGAAATTTTGATATAAATTTACTATTGCAACAATTTTGTTGACCAGTGTATTATTAAGATCAAGTAATATTTAAATATCCTATATAGAAGACAATAATTATATAAAACCTAAGTGATTGATATAATATTGTACAAGTATTATTATTTTATTGTTACTCAAAAAGTAAGCAGATATTTATATAATAATCATGTATAAACTTATTATAAAAAAATAATCATTTTTTGATGCAACTCTTTTTAAGTACATATACACAGGATGGAGCATTTAAAGTGTTACAAGCTGTTATACATATATAAAAATACGTATTACACCAAAAAATGTCTCAGATAAAAATTGAAGAGTTGCAAGGGACACATGATATAGTAATATTTGTTTGACCCTGGGTGTAGGCGTCAAGATCATGTAAACGTTACTTTCAATTTTTTTAATAAAAAGATTTTATTTAAAATTGTATTGTAACTAATTTTATATTGTATCATATTTTTGTATTAATTAATTTAAACATCTTTTGTCTGAAAATTTTTTTTATTTGTCCAATATTTTTTTAAATTCATATTGTCCAATATTAGTTCATATTGTTGTCTGATTACTTATCGAATAACACTTATTGTTAAACGTAATAATAAAGTACAATATATTGAAATAGAATGACGCATTCTGCGTGCTAAAATCATACTATCTGTAATTTATAAGTATAATGTTGTATGGTTACACTGTACTTACTACGTTCGTATTTCGAATATGAATAGTGTACATTTGACTCATTAGTGGCACACGTGGAATGATCTAAAAATAGAATATTACTTATATCACATTATTTTATCTAAGATCATTTTCCAGCTAACAAGACAAATTGACACAAGTATCATTCTGTTTTTGTTCAATATTCAGTAAGCAATAAAAACAAAATAATTCTTATGTTGATTTGTGTGGCTAGCTGGAAAGCAACCTAAAAATATAAGTAGAAAAATAAGTATTTAATCTACTGCACATGAACTTACATTAAATGTTCCATCTACATAAAGTTCCGTTGACTTTCCTAATTCATATAAGAGTTTATCAGTTGTAAATATTAATGCTATTTTTCCATCGTTACAAGTAACACTGTCTTTGTAAAATCCTTTAAGAGGTACATATGCTGATAAGCTCGCAGCAAGAGTCTTCATGTCTTTTGGCAAACATGGGCAAATTTTAATTCTTTCACGGTACAATGTACACTTTACTGTAGCATATGACAATGTTATGGCTTCTTCAGGATACCTGCATATTAAGTTTACAAGCAATTATAAATCATATTAGCCAAGGAATAATTATTTATTCCTAAAGTTAATGAAAAAAAACGAAAATTATGCATTATACTGATTACTATGAAGAACAGAATCAAATCAAATAATTAAAAATATCAGATTGAAGAAAAATCATTTAAAAGCATATAATAAAATTAATATTTTTTGTCTTTAACTATATAAAATTAATTTTTACAACTTTATATTTATGTTAAATAACTGACATGTGCAAAATTAATTGGCAGAAAAAGTAGAATTTAATGTTATAATAGTTAAATTCCGCGAATCAATTTTCATACGTCTAATAGCTGCCTATTAATATTTATATTAATTTAAAGGACTTTACGAGCTAGATTTTACTCATATAACATTTTTCTGCAAGTTAATTTCACACATGCCAAATAATGTGACTCAAGTTGTAACGGCGTCATGACCGATTGGTCACAATAGTTATGACCGTAATGATATAAATAAATGATCAATAAATAATTGTCATAACTTTGAGACTTAGAATAGATGATGGTATATGGATCTGCAATATGTATATTAATGCTACTCGTGCTCTAATGGAAGTTTAGTCATACTACGTCATCCTGAATTTAGCATACATTCATCTATCGTATGTGCTACATTGCTAATTTTTAAATAAAAAGATAATATTTATTCCATTCTAACAATCCTTCTTTTAGTAAGTACTATATACTTAGTATAGATGGGCAGCTATTATATATATATAACTATTTATTTTATATAATCAGAAAATTTCCGAAAAGTGAAAAGTCGATTTTGACCTCTCACGGGCCATATTTTTTAATCATTTTCAAGAATTTTTGCTGTCGTTTAGAGAATATTCGTTTCAACGCTGAGTCGTAATTGGTTGAAACCAGCTGAATGTCGCGTCAGCATTACGAAAATTGGCGTTAAAAAAGTAAGAGAATCCCTGTACTGGAGAATGACAGACAAATGGTTTTGAGATGTTTTTAGACGTAAACCGATGTAAAGATATAGTTATAATTTTCGTCGCTTACAGTAGCACTGTTTTAGAAAAAACTGAAATAAAATAAGATAAAAAGATAAATAAGATTAATCACCGTAAACAAAAGAATGATCAGTATACGTTTTCAAGTTATTTTTGAGGACGTCAAACAATGTAAATGCTAATTGTTCTTTACATGTCTGTGAATGTGACAGTTCATTACACAATTTATTTTATTAGTAAAATTTGTAAACTGCTGTGACGTGACAAAAGTCGCGCCCTCCTCCCGGACGGAGCTCGGCCGAGGGTAAAGTCGGGGGCGGGGTAACCCGAGCGGGGGCGAATGATGTTAATAGACATACTTAGCGTTTTGCAGCCGGAGCGGGTCGAAATATTGTTGTAACGGCTTGAAAGCCGCATCGAGGGACTGAAGGAAGCTGTGGAGGAGGGGCGAGAGAGACGGGGTGGCCGTCAGGCGGGTCACCCATGGGTCCGCCGCCGCGCCGCCGCACACGTCCCGAGCCATACCGCCGCCGAAGGAGCACAAGGGCACTCGAGGGGGACGCCCCGCGGAGGTCCGCGTCGGACGCTGAGCCGCCATCCCCAGGAGCGGGCGGACGGTCCCGCCGCCTCCGCCGGACGCAAGAACATGCCCGTCGGCGCGGCCACGGCCTGGCCAGCCGGGCCCGCCGGACGTCGGCCAGAGATCACGGCAAGGCCAGCCGTACTCACCCTATAACGCCCGTTTCGAATACCGCGGGCCGGTGGAGCGGATCAGGGAAGGAGGAATCCGGCAGCAGGATATGGCGCGGATGGCTGGGACAGGAAGCGGATTCGGTGCGCACGCGCGGGGGCCCGAGGTGATCCCGCCGGGCCGCAGGATCGTCACTGCCGTGTGAGCCACGAAGCGAGGCGCCGCTCCCGACCATCGACATCGAATCAACAGGATTTTTGTGAGATCGCCGCTCCGGTAGGCAAAGTGAAACAGTGATTCCGCTCGCAGCCGGTGCCCTCGCGTCAGCCAATCGCGCCGGGTGAAAAAGTGCGTTTTGAGAGAGTGCAGTAGAGTCCCGCGTGTACCGTAACGTCGAAGGAGCGTTGTGTGGGCCGGCCGAGAGCGGATCGAGTTTGAGTTAGCGCGTGTTCTCGCCCTCCTCGGGGACTTCGTCGCGACCGGCAGTCATCGTGTGCGTAATTCTGTGTAATTGCGGGGCGAGTCCCGCCCGCGCGTGTGTGTGACCTCGCGCCCGCCTATTGTGCCGCGTACCGCGAGTAATTAGAGGCGCGTAATGAGACGGTGATTGCGCCGGGGGGCGACGGGGGACGATCACGCGCCGGGCGCGTTCGTGCCGGTTGTGTGTGTTGCGTGTGCCGGGCG
Source organism: Harpagoxenus sublaevis (assembly GCA_030770355.1). Classification (NCBI taxonomy): domain Eukaryota; kingdom Metazoa; phylum Arthropoda; class Insecta; order Hymenoptera; family Formicidae; genus Harpagoxenus; species Harpagoxenus sublaevis. The sequence continues at coordinate 73,426 of JASTWR010000782.1, forward strand.
CCGCGTCAGCTGTTGGCCCACGTGCCCGCGCGGGGCGATTGCACAGGCGAGTGCATCGTGTGTCGCGCGGCGTGCATCGGGGGTGCGAAGCGGCGTGGCGGGCCTGCGTCTTTGGCGTTTTCCGTATCGTATTTCGTGTATGCGCGTGTGACGTTCCGTGTTCCGTAAGAGTACGTGGCGTACCTCGCGTTGTGCGTATGGGTGTATAGTCGCGTGTAATATTGGGATGGATGGATGAGTGCGTATTCGCGTGAGCGTCGGCTGGATGACCGCGTGCTGGTCTCCGCGTGTAAGATTTGATTCCGTTTCCGTGTCCCGCGTGCGGTTGGAATTCCGTACCGAGATCGCATACCGTCGGGTCACACACACATCCGTATCTTCGCCGTTATCTTGTCTATTCTTTCCGACGAATCGTTCTCCGCGAACTTTATTGAAATATACTCTATCATTATTCTATTAGAACCGCTTTTGCTTAGCTTTATTTCTTTGTGTTTATGCGCTACGCTCCCTCCCCTCATTCCCTGAACTACCATCTCGAATTCCGCCCTGAGCCTCGACGATATCGCGACGATTCTGGTGGTGCAAGGACGTGTGAGTAAATCAAAACGTGGTGCGCGTAATCGCACCTGGCGCCCAGTCTTCGCGTATTGCCTTTCGCGACTCAACAAGTAGATTGAGATAATTTGCGGGAACGCCCCCGCGAGTGGCGAGCTCGCGGGAAAACGGCTCGCACTGCAAATAAGAAAAGGGAAAGTGTTGCGTTGTTCCTAGCTGCATACTTAAGCAATAAAATAATAAAAAGAAGAGAAAGAAGTTTTAGATGTTAGACAAACTTTGGTTTTGTTTAAAGTTTTGAAGGTATGTATTAAACTTTATATAAAGCCTTTCTTAATAATTTTAAATATATTTATCTCGCATACTTCTTTATTAAGAATCTCAATTTATTACACAAATAGAGTAAAGTAGTTAGCAAAGAACTTTCGACAAATATTTTATATGTAAATTAAATTTTGATGAAGAAGATATTCTAAAAGAAGATAAAATAAGGTAAATATTTCTCTTTACTCAGTCAACCCTAAATGACTTTTGACTGACTTTGATGTTGACCTTAACCTTCAAGGAGTTCAAGATTATTGACCTTTTCCATCGCTTGTTCATTAAAAAGTTATTTATTAACAAAACAAGGTTCAATGACCACCTTCAATGACCAACTATTATCTGCTTTAACAAAGCGCACAAACTATTAAAATGTATTATATATCTATAAATTATCATATGACTCTATTTGGTTAACTTCAACTCTTAATATCTGTAACAGAAATAATTTGTTAAAGCAGAGAATAGTGGCATATGAAAAGTACATATACAATTTTATATTTTATATTTCAGAAACCGTAAATACAAAGTATTATCTGCTTTAATCTATTATCTGCTGGCAAAAGCAGGTTAAAGCTTTGTTAAAGCAGATAATACTTGGTCAAGAAACTTGTTTTGTTAATAACTTTTTATTGAACAACGAGCGACGGAAAAAATTAATGACCTTAAAAGTCAAGGTCAACATCAAGGTCAGAAAAGTCATTTGGGACTGACTGTGTAAAGGAAAATATTTCCCCTTTCTGGAGATGTAATAGAAGAGGTAAATTATGATTAATTAATAAATTGATTATGTGATTTATAATTCTAATTAATTATGTACACAATTTTATATTGGAAAATATAAGCAATATGTCTGAGAAATTTAGGTAAGAAATTCCCTATATTATTAAAATTAATTTCAGGTAACTTTTAACAATTTAATTCTTATTACACAGCATGTATAAAGGTAATAGTTTTTGGATATATTATCTGTCATATATTTTAAATATTTTATATTTAAAACGTTCCAAAAATATTTTAGAAGCAACAAAGCATTTAATCTATATTTTATATTAGTTTATTCTTAATAACTTATGTCAATTTATATTAGCTTAAATCAGTTTATGTATAATAATGTTATCTGTCAAATAATTACATTTATGTAAGGTAATAATATAAAATAAATTTGGATCTCGGCTGTTAAAAGTAAAAAGAAAAGAAGAAAAATGCTAAGTGCTTACATGAAAAAAGTGATGTATAAATTAATATAACCTACAGGAATATTTTCTTTCTTAAAAAAAAAAAACGTGAAGCAAATGTAAAAAAAACAGTGGTATAAAAAATTACCATTAGAAAAACATTAAAAAACGCTAAATACGCATATATAAAAAGTGCTGTATGAAAAACTACTTTTATGCAACGTCCAAAAACTTGTACCCAAAAATCACTTTAATCTAATCATGTATATCACTTTTATATAATCAAGTATATTTAAATCTCGATTTCACTATGCTGTTATATATTATATAATTTAAAAAAATTTTTAAAATGATATACAATAATGTTAAAAAAAAATAAACTTTTATTATAAATATTGATTCAGCTGTTGGCATTATTTTTATAGAAAAGATACATATTTAAACCGTAAGTTACATATTTAATCTAGAAACACTGTTATTTATAATTAATTTCTGTTTTATATTTAAAACTTCGTTATCTTTGCAATCTTGCGTATTTTTAACAAAACAATTCATTGTCAGTTGACACAATATTTTGATATTAATACTTTTGTAGGAACAACAGGTTTATATAAATCTATTATTTTTACTAAAAACTTCTTAATATTTTTTGCTTTTATTTTATATCACATTAAAACATTATTTGTACAAAAAAATAGTTTAATGATAAATTATTTCCAATAAAAATAAACAAATATTTTTCTTGTAAATAAACTTTCATCTTTTGTCTTATATTAAAGTACCTAATAACATTTTTTGGTACAAGTTTTTGACAGGATGTACATAAAAGTAACATCTTTTTATAGAGCACTTTTCTATATGTGCACCCAATATCTTTTTACCTTATTTTAAAATTGCTTTAATAGAACTAAAAAATAGAATATGTACTCACTTTCTACAGACACTATCGAATATTTCCTTTAGAAGCAAAGATGTCTCTCGGCAAAGTTGTAACATTTCTAATATCATAGTAGACTGTGTTGTATTTTCCATTGTTTCATAGTATGGTCATGTTCTTGTTTCAAATGTATTTCGCCATTCTTATCAATTATTGTAATGCCAGGACATCTTGAAGAACGACGAGTACTGCATCGTAAAATGTTATTATTGCGAGAATCTTTGTTATAAGTGTAGCCATTGTACACATAAACTGTTGTGCCAGGCTGCTTTCCAGGTATTTCGTCCATCTAGAAAATTAATGAAAAAATAAAAATTAATATAAAAAATTGAGAAAAATAAAACACTCCTATTAATCATGAATAATATTAAAGTTATGTAAAATTGTTAAGTTTATTAAATAAAGCAGAGATTTGTCAAACATAAACATGTCTATGTTACAATTATTAAACTGAAAATATATTTGTTGAACATACTTGTAAATACTTCATTTAGAAAGGTTGTGGGGCATATAGGATATTATTATTTCTTTAGCATTACACAAATGAAAAAGATTTTCTGAGATATTATGCAGTATACAAAATACCAAATATTACACTTTATACATACTTTTTCTCGTCAAAATAATTGTAATATGTACGATATGTATGTACAATAGATTATTAAATAATGAGTATAATACCAAAGTGCTATGCTGTAATACTAAATTTTGTGGCAATATATTTTAAATGTATTTGTAGAAACGTCGGTATCTCTAGAAAGCCAAATGTCTTAAATGTTTCATATCGCAAATTTCTAGCCAAAGTAATTTTCTTAGAATAAAAATACATATTTTGTAGCCACACACATATAAATTAAATAATTTAATTGCACACCTAGACTGCGTTTACATGACAACTTATAATTTAGCTATCATATAATATTTAATTAAAAATGTTCTTCCCCTTATGATTATATGGATTGCTTATATATATATACATATATATATATATATATATATATATATATATGTATATATATATATATATGTATATTGTCACGCTATTTTCTCAAACAGCGGATCAAAAGGGAGAGCGGGATGTTAGGCCTCTCTAAAGCGGGGTCCCTCGTACCCGGAAGGCGATCGATCGGTCGCGAAAATTCTTGTTGGGCGCCAGACACGTACGACGACGCGTCACCGAATCGCGAAACAACAACCAAAACTCGCGAAAATCGAAAAGATCGAGGATACCTTCGGCACGAGGGGCTAGCTAGCTCAACCTAACGGTGGAGGGGCAGGGTGGATGCCGGGCAGCGCTCAGGAATGCGGGGGACGGGTGAATAAGTCGCGCGAAAGTCGTTAATTTAAGTAATAATAAATACCTTTATTCCGATCGCAGCCAGTTAACAGTACTAAGTTTATCCCGTCGGTTGACAAAGACGGTGAATAACAACATTCGTTTTCTCGGTCGACGGAGAAATATTATTGACGATGACTCGCAGGATTTGCGAAGTGACTTAGAAACGCGTCGGAACAACGGGGACGACAGCGAATAATATAAAACGACAGCACTTACGGAGATGAGTCAAAGAAATAATGCCGCGACGATCGCAGGCCGCAAAATACACGCGATGAATTAATATGACTACGCTCGCAAAATTATAAAACGACAGCTACAACGTACCGAATAATGCGACTCGCGAGGAATACGCAATACGCAATAATATATCGCGATCAGCACGATACACGATAATTAAGCCGCTCGCGAAACGTAATCGATAACGGCGGCGCGGCTCTACGCCGCTCGCGAAACGTGATACGACACCGAGTACAAAAAGAAGGTATGCGGCGTCCCGCGCCCCGCTGGGCGCGCGCGAGGGATTTTCCGCACCCGCGAAAAGATTCTGTCGCCCGAAGGGAAAACTGGGCGTTGCGGTCACCACGCGACGTAAATTACACGCCGCTCGCACTTTACGCGCCGTTCGCGGTGTGCGACCCGAAAAATATTCGGCCGTTAATCGGGCACGACAGATACCCGGTTTTCACGCGAGTCGAAACAGCAAGAATATTCGATCGCGCGTGCAAGCTGAGGCGGCACTCGCGAAACTCTTTCTTCGCGCCGCGTGGTCACTCGCGTTTCGCGTACCCGGTATCCGGGGCTCTTCGACGCCGTCGACCGCGAATCTCCGGGGCTCGCTCCGATACTAACCGCGACAACCGCCCTCGGGGCCCCTCGCGCTTGATGTCGACTGCCAACCAACGAAAGTTACGGCAGGTCTCTTGCCACGGCTTACGAAAACGCGAAATTATGGCACGTCGACAGCAGAGCGGGAGCGCGGCCCTTCGCGGTCCGTTCGTGGCTTTACAATTTAATTACGGGCGACCTCACCGGTCTGGTGCTCCTTGGGCCTCGTCCTCGACAGCTCGGCTTCCTCGTCCCCGGGTCAGCGGCAGCTCTCTCGGGCCGGGGTCCTCCACAGGCACACACGCACGCACGACAACGTTTTCCCGAAAAATCGCAACAACGACAGCACAAGATATTGACGACTTGTTGACTCGGCGGCCGGCGCAGAAGAGACAGCG
>JASTWR010000784.1:0-78855 GCA_030770355.1 Harpagoxenus sublaevis
TCCCAAGACAGATCAGAGCTCATGAAAACACCCAGATTACGAGCCTGGGAAACAAACGAAATGGACGTACCATTAACAGAGATAAGAGGCAATTCGCTAAGGTTAATCTGGTCAACGTACCGCCTGCTGCCGAATATTAGTACCTTGGATTTCTTAAGGTTGAGAGACAGTCCATTTGTGGTCGCATATTCAGAGATGACACCAACATCGTGCGCCACCAGCTGCAAAGCAACATTCAGTTGACCAAAGGGACACCTGCGGTAAATCTGAGTGTCGTCAGCGAAGATCAAGCGTTGGGTGAATCTAAGAAAAGCGCCGATGTCGTTGATGAAGAGGGAAAAGAGGAGCGGACCCAGTACTGATCCCTGGGGAACACCGGAGGTAATAGGCAGCCAATCGGAGCATCCATCGACCAGATCAACGACCGCCTGAGAGCGACCAGTAAGGTATGAAAAAATTAATTTGAGGGCAAGATCGGAGAACCCTAATTTCCTCAGTTTGGTAATAAGTAGAGTATGAGAGACAGTGTCAAAAGCTTTACTGAAGTCAAAGAGGACGAGAATCAGTACCTCACCTGCGTCAACGCCACTCTTGATATCGTGGGATAGTCTGAGAAGAGCAGACTGGGTAGAGAAACCCTTACGAAAACCCGACTGACGGTCATCAAGAATATGGTGTAAATTGACAAAGTCAACGATTTGGCGGTGCAAGATTTTTTCAAACAGCTTAGAGAGTTCGCACAAGTTGGCAATGGGTCTAGTCTCAGAAGGAGAGGTAGGCGATCTAACCTTGGAGAGAGGACGCACTAAAGCGCGTTTCCAGAGAGACGGGAAATAACCCAGACTGAGACAGCAGTTGAAGAAAGAGGCCAAAAGGTTGCCAATATGAGGCAAGGCCAAGGCAATAGCAAACAGTGGTAGCTGATCGTAGCCTGAGGCAAAGGAGACAGTAGGTGAAGAAACCATAAAGGAGCGAAGGTTGTCATAAGATATTTCAGTAAAGTTAAAAGGTAGTACGTCAGGCGTAATGGATAAAATGATATTGGAGAATTGAGATTGTGAACAGGAAGGATAACAGTTTGAGACTGAGGAATAATGGGCATTCAAGAGATCACGAGAAAAAAAAGATAAGAGGAGAGGAAAGAGGCGATTCAACTAAGCCAAGATTGGCAAGTTCACGCCAAATCTTGGACGGAGCGGAAGCCGCGCTCAATCTGGTCATATAGAACCGCTCTCTGGCCTCTCTCAAATCAAGCGTGAGACGATTCCTGCAGAGCCTATAAATGTGATAGTCGAGAATGTTGCCAGATCTGCGCGCGGCATTGAAGAGACTGTTACGCTGCCGAATTCGGCGTGAGAGGTCGCCAGTGAGCCAAGGTGCAGACGGACGAGTCACACGAAAAGAATGAACAGGAGCATGTAGGTCCAAGCTTGCAGTAATGTCATTGGTAATGGTGCTCAGGATGTTGTCAATGTCAGACTCGCCCGGGCTCGTCAGACCAAAATCGCACGGAAAAGATGTAGAGAGTTTAGAGGTGAGAGTCTGAACAAACGCCCGCTCATCAAATCTCTTATAGCAGCGCCGAACCAAGGTGCGACTCGCGAAGGACGGAACCCTAAATGAATATGTTAACTCGATGAGATCATGACCGTTGATAAAAGGAGCGTCAGACTTACTAAAGGATATAACCTTGGTCAAGTTGTCGACTACAAAAACGTCTAACCATGAATCTGAAGAACTGGTGTGGAAAGTTGACTGCGACTCAACAATGCTGAGCGACAATTGGGAAACTATGTCCCTAAGGTGGTTAGATTCATAAGATGAAGCAAGGAGGTTGCAGTTTAAATCACCTGTAATGATAATGTTTTTGTAGCCATGAGCAAATGTGGTAAGGGCGTCGACATAATTGTTAAAATTTTTACCCTTCGGCCTACGATACATGGTGGTGAACAGAAGAGGCTCACACATGCCATAACGGATATCCAGTATAAGATATTCAGGCGCGTTCGAGAAGGCGGAAGGCGACGACGCCAAAACACGCGCCCGCAAGGATTCGTGCACGTAGCAAGCCACACCACCCCCCTCCCTGCCCTCCCTGTCAACGCGTAACAAATAATAACCAGGGATTCGTACAAGGTCGTCAGAAATATGTGAGTGAAGCCAAGTCTCAGAAATAGAAATAATATGAAAGAATTTGGATGATAAGAAGGCCTGAATAGACTCAAGATGGGCAGGAAGGGAGTTAGCATTGAGCTGAGCAATCGCGAGACAATCATGCAAAGTAGAAGGAACACAGCCCCCACCGGTCGCAAGTCACTGAAGCCCCGCAAGATCTGCCTCAACGGCAATCAAAACGGGAGATTGACCCGGGTCCTTACGGACAAAAATCTGGCCATCCCTACACCATACATGCTTGTAGGACAGCCGCTTGGCTTCGACTCGAGTCCGGCGCAACAAATTATAGACGTCAGTAGGCAGGAGCTCGTTGACATAAATATGCCCGGGAACATCAGTAGAGAAAACCTCGCTGACAGTGAGTCGACGTTTACGGCGCATGACGGAGAGAATGTAGTCGCGAATCTCACGTGACTTAAGCACGACGATAACCGATCGCCCTTTACCCGCAGTGACGGCTCGAAGATCTGGGGCCAAAACTGGGCCGGTCGCAACACCACGCACCGCAGACGCACCACCGCCCCCCACGTCGCGAGTCTCGAGAACGTCCGAAGCCAGCCGGGATATGTTAAGCGCACGAAAAACGCTGACAACAAGGTCCATTGATGTGTTGGTTAGAGAACAAGGAAACCCGGACATAATGATGTCGGAGGTTCGCGAGACCCGAGACGAAGGAGACCGCAGAGCGAAACGAGAACCACCCAAATCACTCTTCAGTTCGCTCTTTAGTTCGCTCTTTAACTCGCCCTTCAGACCGCGCACTTCGTTCGTAAGAGCAGCACACTGCTGCTCCAACTCAGCTATACGCTGAGTGTTGCGGTCGACACTTTTGGCTAAACAGTTTAATTGGTTGAGTTTATCGCTGATTTCACTGAATCGCGCTTCAGATCGAGCTTCAGACGACTTAATCTGCTCAACCAGTTGGCGTAAGAGCGCATTCGTCGTGTCACCTGTCACTGATTGCGGCAGAGTGCTAGTAGTAGGAACCGTAAAGTCTAAAAGTTCCGTGCACTCGACTCCCGGTGTAAGAGGGGCGGCAGATGAGGTAGCCGATGGCGTGATCAACTCGACGCCGTCGCCACGCAACTCAGGAAACAGCGAAACCGCCAATTCCTTGCAGCACGGGCCCGCATACTTGTAATAAAAGTACGCCTTAGCGCAACCAGGATGGAAGAGTTTGCTGCACTCGCACACAGCAGACTCAGTTGCGACCGATTTCTTACACCTGACGCACTCACGCTGCATGGTCGATCGGCTGACAGCAGCAGAGAGCAGAACCAGGAGGCACGGTGGTCCGGTAGGTAATAGATGGTGGTACCACGCAAGGCTCACAGATGTCGCCACACGCGCGAACTCAGGCAACCCATGCACAAGCGACAGCAATCCAAACAGCAATCCAAGCAAAAGTGAGGTTAGAACCAGAAGATTTTAACTCAAGATATCCAGCCAGGCAATTGCAGGGACAGAAGGATAAAATATAAATTCTGCCGAGCAACGAGAAACTTGCTCAAACCTGCAACAAGACGGCCCGAAGGCAGTTCACGGCAGCGAAAGAAATCAAAGAAAGCAGGAGCAAGGAAACAGCGTGACATGCAGTACTCACCAGTCACCAGAGAGAGAGAGAGAGAGAGAGAGAGAGAGAGAGAGAGAGAGAGAGAGAGAGAGAGAGAGAGAGAGAGAGAGAGAGAAAACGCGAGCGGGGAACGCGAGCGTGACCGCGAGAAAGAGCAATACGTACGATAGATATAACCTCGCCATCCTCGCTCAGGGTGTATCCCAGGAACCAGCCATCCACAAGGCGCGAACTCTGTCACTCTAGCACTCATGTACTCCGTTCGGAGTGTTCGGACGCGACGACGCGGACGGAATATTTCTCGACGACGCGGACGTCTGAAGCGGCCAATTGTATGTACGAGTTTGACTCGCGAGTCCGGCTCGGCGAGCTTGATTCGCGAACCGGACTCGATCGTTTTTCACCACACACACACACACTGCCGAATAGTCTCGATTCTATAAACGTTGATCCCGTTGATCTAATCTCGACGACGCGACGCGGACGTCTACAGCAGCCCATAACATGTACGAGTTTGATTCGCGAGCCGGACTCAAACGTTTTTCACCACACACACACTTCCGAATAGTCCCGAAATTTGGCTCGTCGGACGCCGAGCCCGTCTCGTAACATCTCACCCACGAACGAGTAGAAACCGAGCCGAGCCGGACTCGCGACGTGTATGGGCAGCTTTATGGTTATGTTATGTTTACATGTGTCACATCACATGTGATCGAACTAATGCCAGCGCCGCATCGCATAACGGCAAGGCTACGTAAGTTACAAAATCAGCAACTCCAGTGCTGCTGCCGCGCGCCGTGGCGAACGAAGCAAACGGAGAACGTCGACGTTTCTTAATTGAAAATTTTACACTTTATCCTATGCATCGTAATATCTCCGCTCGTAGGGCACGTAGCGGAAAAATAAAAACACTTTTCTTATATAAATTTGGTCCAAGCTTTACGATAAGCCTAGTTAGAACTTGATCCGTTCACTGGTGATCGAGATCTAAAAATCTCGGGTACTCGCAAATCGTCGCGTCGCGTATATAGAGCCACGGCTGTCTCGCTCCGCGCGTACTTGGCGCGAGACACTACCGTGTCTCTTGATGCAAACCTCCGAATACATTTAAAATTCAATAATAAATATAACTTTGTAATAAATACAATTTTGTTTCTTTATTTATATACACAGTCGAATATAATTATGACAAAAATTCGATTCAATTGCATTATATCCGATTTCCTTTTCATCCGAAAAATCGGAGAATTTCAAATTCAAACGAATTACTGTTGCTTTATCACAGACTATATAAATTGAATTCTTATTGCATTCAAATTGATTTAGTTTTTATCCCCAAAATTGGTAAATTTTGGATTAAACCGGATTACAAAATCAACTCAATTATTAAAATTGGATATTATTAAAACGGATTGAAATTGCATACGCGAAATCGCTGAATTTCGAATTAAAACGGATTAATGTTGTCTGTCCTAGCAAATCGGATTCAGATGGATTACAACCGATTTTATTGAATCGGTGTTTTTGTAATTGAAACAGACTCATCTCTTAAAAAGAAAATATACAAATTAGGCGGATTATTTTGGATTATATATCCATCCGATTATTAGTGTTTATTTTGGATTGACAACAATATGGATTAGAATGTAATTATTTCGGATTGGAAATAATCCGCAAAAGCGATATCAAAACCGATTATAATTAGTTCGGAATTAAAATCAATTACTTTTTAATCCGGGCGCGGATTGAACCGATTAAAACCGATTAAAACCGATTAAAACGGATTACGTTTTAATCGGTTTTAATCGAACATTTTCGGCAGGGTTATTACACGTTGTTCGATCTGTAAAAAAAAGTGGCAATCTCTGGTCAACATCTACGTTTCTCCTTTCGAGAGTAATATTTATCAATTAAAACTATTAATGAATGGTCCAAATGGAATGGACCAACAAATGGCAAAAAAATCTTTACAGATAGTACATTTTAAAACTAACAATGTTCAATATTCGTCACCTAAATTAAAAAATTATTGTTCAAACTTATTCAATTATAAAAATTTGTCTACATTTTATGCTTATGGTGAAGATGACGTAATGTTTATTGGGAAGCATTATTTCAAACAGTATGGCACAGGATTCTGTAAAATATATAAGAAATGTATATATAGAAGTAAAGTTTTTCACAGTATCAAATACAAAAAAGCAAAATGCACTGTTGATACAATGATTCAATTAAAATCAGGTCAATTTGGACAAATAGTGGACATAATAAGCTTGAATAATAAATGTTATTTCAGAATTTCCAAAATCTTAACTTTTGACAATAAACCTTTTAATGTATTACACATTGAAAAAATAAGGTGCGAAGATTTTGATAATATTACAGAAGTTTCTGTAACTGATGTAGATAGAAAGGTTGTACTTGTAAATGTTTGCAATGCCCGATATTTATGTACGTTACCGAATGATTTTGAGGCGCAGTAAGATAGAAGTTTATTAATTAAGATAAACCTTTACTAATTTTTCTCAATATTTTAAATGTATTTAAATGCATAAATTTTTTATAGATTCCGATTGCTTGTAGAAAAAGAAAATTGTTTTTTACAATAAAAGTGCAAAAATTATTTGGTGAAATTTTGCACTTTTACTGTATGAAACACTTTTTTTATCCTACAAGCCATATAAGAATCTGTAACAAAATAAATATTTTTTGTTAATCAAATATGTGCACTAGACATTTTTTATAAAAATGGTATTTTGATGAACACTTATGTTAAAATATGAATATTTGACACTAAAATTTGGTAAAAATTGTTAAAATGTTAAAAAATTGCATAGTTTTAGCTTTTAAATGTAAGAATTAAAGAGAATGTAATATATTACTTTTGGTTACTAGGAAAATATATCCTCGGATTCTTCAGAGCTGTTACGGACGTGCTTGGATTTTGTTGTATCATCCATTTTTTGTAATGTTACATTGCCTTTGCTTGTTGAAGATTCCGGAGGAATTGAATATATTCACTAGAACCAAAAGTGAAACTCATGGGTCTTTTAAAATTTTAAAAGACGCATTTAAAATTACATCTGGTGTATTCTTGCCAACTTTGTGGAGGCAGAGCACTTTCCTCCTTCCCCCCTACCCAATGATTTTATTATGGGGGCGACGCTTCCACAATAATTAATTTGGACCCTTTTTTGGTTGTTTAACAAATAATTTCTGGTTGATATGGTTTTTCTGGTTTAATTGTAATTTTTACTTTTGGTTAGTAGGAAAATATATATCCTCGGATTCTTCTGAGCTGTTAACAACTTGCTTGGATTTTGTTGTATCATCCATGTTTTTTAATGTTACATTGCCTTGGCTTATTGAAGATTCCGGAGGACTTGTATCTTCACTAAAACTAAAAGTGGAACTCATTAAGATTTTAAAAGGCATTTAAAATTACATCTTGTGTATTCTTGCCAACTTTCTGGGGGCAGAGCACTTTTCTCCCCTCCAATAATTTTATTATGGGGGCGATGCCCCCACAATAATTTTGACCTTTCTTTGATTGTTTAACAAATGATTTCTGGTTAATATGGTTTTTCTGGTTTAATTGTAATTTTTACTTTTGGTTAGTAGGAAAACATATCCTCGGATTTTTCAGAGCTGTTACGGACGTGCTTGGATTTTGTTGTATCATCCATGTTTTGTAATGCTACATTGCCTTTGCTTATTGAAGATTCCGAAGGACTTGTATCTTCACTAGAACTAAAAGTGGAACTCATGCGTCTTTTAAGATTTTAAAAGGCATTTAAAATTACATCTTGTGTATTCTTGCCAACTTTGTGGAGGCAGAGCACTTTCTTGCCAACTTTGTGGAGGCAGAGCACTTTCCTGCCCTCCAATAATTTTATTATGGGGGCGATACCTCCACAATAATTTTGACCTTTTTTGGTTGTTTAATAAATAATTTCTGGTTAATATGGTTTTTCTGGTAAAAACTTACTTATTTACTCTTACTTACTTACTCTTTTTTTGTTACGGTCATTATTTCTTTTTAATTAAGTTTTCTTTTTGATTTTGAATGCGCAAATATTCTATTTGTACCGACACTTTGTTTTACATGTAAGCATGTGATCTACATACCACTGTTGTATATTTTTACCCCTCCCCCCCCCCCCCCCCCCAGGTAATGTAAATGTTATTTAAAAGAAGGTCATTTTTTGAAATGCTTGATCGACTTGCCCCCATCAATATTTGTCCCAAGTTGGCGCCGCTGGATGTTATTCCATATTAGGATAGCAAATACAAAGAAAATAGTTTTTATGTTGATATGTGTGGGATACTTGTTTGATACAGGTATACCTTACTAAATTGTAAAATGTTAAAACCGCAACAAAAAGTATTTATAAAAAAGTGAGCAAGTAGAAACTTGCACATTGCTTCCTCATAGTTTTAAAGTGAGCAAGTAGAAATTTGCACATTGCTTCCTCATAGTTTTTAAGTGAGCCAGTAGAAACTTGCACATTGCTTTCTCATAGTTTTTAAGTGAGCCAGTAGAAACTTGCACATTGCTTTCTCATAGTTTTTAAGTGAGCCAGTAGAAACTTGCACATTGCTTTCTCATAATTTTTAAGTGAGCAAGTAGAAACTTGCACATTACTTAATCAACATTTTATTTTGCTTATAAAGCTTCCTCTATGAGGAAGCTTGTTTTTTATTTAATGTACAATTATTAGTAAATATTCTTTAATTTGGCTTCCTCATAGAGGAAGCTTTATAAGCAAAATAAAATGTTGATTAAGTAATGTGCAAGTTTCTACTTGCTCACTTTTTTTATTATCCTAAAAAATCATTTTTTGAAGTCTCAATTATTAAGACTTGAGATGTTCTAACTGCAATTAAAATAATATATGAACATAAAATATATCTTTTAAAATATATATTAAAGTATATTCAAACGTCTCGGTGATATTACTAAAATGACTGACATACAATATGTGAAACTATCAGCTTATACAGTCTTTTATGACTTAGCAACGAATGACTTATAAGTTACTTGATTCACATATTATGTAAACATCTATATATATAAAATAGAATGTCTGTATGTGTGAATGTATGTATGTCTGTTCTTTATACACTCTTAAACTATTCGACCGAATTTTTACCAAAAGTATATAAAATAGGGATAGAAGTCGTTTAAAGAAAAACGACTCCCGGGCAAAGCCCGGGTAACCAGCTAGTAGTTACATAATAACAGTTACATAGAAAACGTTGCAAGAAAACGTTGCATCTGTGCTTGAATTTACCCCCCCCCCCCCTTACTGTTGACAAAGACGTAGTTCTTTTAAATATGTATAGTTTTATAAGCAATATCTCTTGATATAATATACCTTTATAACGTATATTTTAACGTATTTCTTATTAATAAACATATTTTGTTTCAAATGAGAAGACTATAGCGTAAAACACACTTAAAGAAAAAATTCTCCGAAATTTCAAACGTCTGTAACTCCAGAACTAATTAACCAAATCTTAATTAATTATATATGAAATAGGAGTAGAAAAAACGAAAAAATATAATAGAATTAGAAATAAAAAGCTATCTCAAATATTGAGACGACTATAGCGTAAAACACACTTTAAGAAAAAAAAATTTCCCTAAAATCTATACCGGTCGACCGATTCCAATAAAATTTTAGGAGGACATACTTTCTATGATACTCTAATTGTGTGCAAAATTTCAACCCGGTATCTAAAAAATTGTAGAAGTAGATGCTTGTACAAAAATCCGTACACACATACACACACACACACATACATACATACTTCCGGACATTTTTTACTAATACGATTTCTCGACATTTTGGAACATTCTGAACCTATTTCTTTTAAAATCTCGAAAAAATTTTTTTTCACCATCACAAAGCTTCCTCTATGAGGAATCCGGAAATATCACATTAAATCCGATCCCGATGTTGTATTAAAAGTTAACGATTGATGCTGATTCAATACGATTCATGCGATCACTTTATTCACCCGATTAAAATAGATTGGCATAAATACGATTTAAACCGATTAAATCGGATTCAGATGAATCCGGAAATATCACATTAATCCCGATTCCGGTGTCGTATTAAAACTTAACGATTGATCCGGATTTAATACGATTCATGCGGTCACTTTATTTACCCGATTAAAATAGATTGGCATAAATACGATTGAAACCGATTAAATCGGATTCAGATGAACCCGGAAATATCACATTAAACCCGATTTTGATGTTGTATTAAAACTTAACGATTGATCCGGATTCAATACGATTTATGTGGTCACTTTATTCACCCGATTGAAATGGATTGGCATACAAACGATTAAAACCGATTAAGTCGGATTTCAGATGAATCCGAAAATATCACATTAAACCCGATTCCGGTGTTGTAATAAAACTTAACGATTGATGCGGATTCAATACAATTCATGTGATCACTTTATTCACCCGATTAAAATGGATTGGCATAAATACGATTGAAAAGGATAGCGGCGGATTTAGATCAATCCGGAAATGCCGAATTGAAAACGATTCCGATTGATTTGGTATTAAAACCGATTCACTCCCAATCGGACATCCGATTAACCGGATTGAAAACGCATTCATTCCGATTCAATTTTACCAAATTTAATGCGCAACCAATCGGATTCAATCGGTCATTTTCAGCAGGGAGCTTTTGTATATTCTGCCACATGCTGATCACTTATTGGGATATATATCTAGGTTTTTAATTTTATTATTTTTTATTTCTCTATATTTGAAGGAAATAATAAATCTTGTTCATTACAGACTAGAGACGGCGTTCTACGATTTGGCGCAAAACTTTTATCATCACGAATATCGGAATGTCAAAAGTCATCGCGATCAACTTACTAAGAATGTTCATCAATACTTATTTGTTCGTCATCAATTTAAAATGGCATTCTTGAATGAACTTAAGCAAGAACTGCATCTTGCCCAAAAGTAAGATTAAAAATATGAACAACCGTGTATTGTAATATATATACATATGTATATGTAAATATAAATGTTTTACAGGCATTATATGCAAGCTTACCCCAATCTAGAAACAAGAATGACAGATGCAAACGCAGTAGAAATAAAAACTATTGCTGGCTTTATAAACTACAAGTTATGCAGAATAATGTTTAGTTTAAATCTTCCAAAAGATGCTATTTCTCAATTTAGACTTCACACAAAAAGGTATTAATATTTACTGCAATAATTTATAGATAAAAATTTTAAATTTTAACGATAATGACTTATTGATGTTTATGTTTAGATTTAAACTAAAAACTGGTCCAAAGGAGCTCATGTTTGAACATCATGCTTGGATGAGTAGCCAATTCTCTACATTTGCAGAATTATTTGATGAGGCCATTCGTCAAGGATTACCTGCTGTTCAAACGCTACATCCGGGATATTATTTCCAATTAGCTGCCAGTCATGCAAGTTTACGACAATCTGCGTGTAAAGAACTCTGTCAGGTATAAATATTGTAGTTTTTTTAACAAATACATCATGCTTTCTGTTATATCACTTGAGTTTCAATACTATTTTTTAGCATATAAACAGCTATCCAGATCCAGATCCATTACTAGGTGAAGAGAAACTCGAATTTTATGGACAACGGCCGTGGTGACCTGGGAAATTAAGTGCAGAATCGGCAGACACAGCTAGAGAAGCTATTGGCATACAAGCTTTACAATACAGGGAAAAGACTGCAGTTAATCATTCTGTAAGATAATTATGTATATATCTGTGCTTTTAGGTAACATGTGATAAATAAATCGTTGTAAAACATTTGCATTCCTTTTTAGATGATAATTATCGGTTTACTAGAAAATGCGATATTGCAATTCAAAGTGTACCGTTGTCCAAGAATGCGGCGATTATTAGGTACATGTCTTTAAAAATTTAGAGATAAAAATTACTTGTAATATACTCATAAAACATGCATAAAATTTCCTTTTCCGTTTTTTTTACAGTCGTGCAAATGGCAGAAGAATACTTCAATGCTCGGGATTATGGCAAAGTTCTTACGTAAGTTAATTAATTTAATTAACTATTAATCTTTTCTCTGTACTTATAATGAAAACCTTCAGCAAATAAAATTTTGTCATTTAACGGCAAAGTTATCGATTCTTTCGTTATTTCCTTTAGACTATCTTCGTGCGTTAATATAAAAATCGTAAAATTTGATTGATCAGATTATTGATGCACATGTTGTGGGAATATCATGGAGAATACGATGGCCGGTTTTACTCACAGATATCTTAAAGAGTGCGTTGCGAGCCGCGTATTTGTCGACTAGTATTCAAGATTATCTTACTCTAGCATTTGAAACTTTAGGACCTTCAACTACATTCTCTGAGGAACGACAAGCTGTTATTTATAATAATATCAGGAATATACTACAGGTCAGTTTAATAAAGCATTTATGTTTCGCTATTGGCTATGTATAATAATCATTGTATAAGTAAATAAAAGTTTATTTTATTTGATGCAAAAATTAACAAAAAAATGGCTTTAAATTTGGTATCAGAGAAAGCCACCGAATCCAGAGCCAGATCTGCCGGACGATATTAAACATCTTGCTATGGAGAAATGGATGCTGGAATTAAATCGTTCGGAGCCAAATACTTTTACAATTGATGACAATAACATGACATCATTTGTTGATCTTAAAGCAAGGTTCTTGCAACAAACGTATGCAGTGAATACAATAATAACAGTGAAAGTTATCGTAAGCTATTTAAATATGTCTTAATACATATAGAAATATAATAGAAATATAACTATAAAAATTATTGGGAGTAATTTTCTCTTTACAGGAATATTTACTGTGGTATCATTGAATTTTGTAATGCATCAATAACAGTCAGTGGACCAGGTTACAATGCTGATATTCCAATTGGTGAAGCTCAACAATCAGATCTTATTTTTCAAGCAAAGGAAACGAAAAAATTCTACTTCAACTTTAGAGCGCCTCATCAAAATGATGGCGTAGAAATTCGTATTACCACGTTTCCTTACAAATGGGTGATAGCGCGCATTGCTGTATCATATTGAGATTCTCAGCTATGGGTAGAGAAACAAATTTGTTGGATCGTTTGTATCCTGAAATACAACAACTTCGGTTTGCTTATAGAAGCTTAATATTTGTTCTTGGTATCCAATGGTTATTTGAAAAGAACTAATATAATTTTTATTTGCATCAGTGGAGGCAAGTTTGAGGCAATAAGACCATTGGCCTCGAAATCACGCCGATGGGTGCTGGGACTGTCAATTTTAAAATGGCAGAGTCCGCATTGACGAGATTTTCAGAGTTTAAGCCAGTGGGTGCTGGCACTCTCTTTTTGGAGATGGGGTCCGCACTAGCTTAAACTCTATGAGGGTATTGGCCTCGAAATCACGCCGGTGGGGACTGTCAATTTCAAAATGGCTACAATGTATCACATTAGAAAAACCCGCTCTCTTACGATGTACTGCTACTGCGCTTAAAACCTGCTTAAAACCTCATTGTACATCGGGCTTTGCGATATAACAAACACGATGCTCTGTATAGTGTATAAGATCACAAGATATAGGGTTAAAGCCATAGTGATGATGTAAGTCAATTTGTTGATCACTTTTTTCTCTTTCAACATATCTCCGCATGTGTAGACTGTATGTATGAACTCAAATCAACTCGATAGGTTGAGAAAAGTGACTTGCACTATGGCTGTAACCCTTCCATATACACTACACATATTATTAATTATATTATTAATCTTACGATGTACTGCTACTGCGCTTAAAACCTTATTGTAGATCGGGCTTTGCGATATAACAAACACGATGCTCTGTATAGTGTATAAGATCATAAGATATAGGGTTACAGCCATAGTGATGATGTAAGTCAATTTGTTGATTACTTTTTTCTCTTTAAACATATCTCCGCATGTGTAGACTGCATCTATGAACTCAAATCAACTCGATAGGTTGAGAAAAGTGACTTACACTATGGTTGTAACCCCTCCTTATATACTACACATATTATTATTAATTATATAGTACACATATTAATTTATATTAATGAAAACCTCAATTTATATTGTAATAAATACTAATAAATAAAAACATCAATTTATGATAAAATAAAATTATGAAATTAATAACCTAACCTAATCTATATGTGAGCGCGCGCGCCTGGCTGCGTATGTGTGCGTGTATAAATGATCGACTGAAAACATCCCGTTTTCATCATTTCCTGATACTGACCTCAAACTATAGACGTTCCCAGATAGCCAAACCTGAGCAGCAGATTCTGAGCAGAGTCTGTATTAAATTTTTGGTATCAGAAAGGCAACAAATTGCACGCAAAAACTGCTCTATCAGACGATGTTGTCAAACTGTAACCAGAAATGCGACAAAATCTGCTGACAGGCAATGTGATCAGATTAGCAGTAGAAACTTGGCAGCAGATTGATGACAAAGATCGAGCAGAACCTGTTATGTGTTCAGGCTCTGCGCGGTTTCTGCTGGCAATCTGCTTACATTGCCTGTCAGCAGGCTTTGTCAACAGAACACGAGCTTAATGCGGATACAGATGGCTATGGTTTTGGTGTAGATTCTGATCAAATTTGCTGCCAATCTGCGCGCATCCTGCTAACATTTTGCTATCTGGGTTCCTGCGAAATTCTATGGAAGATGGTACCCCGGACATTCGAACGTTCGTAGTATGTACTGAGTCAATCGCAGTACGTAATGCGATTGTTCTCAGAATATCGCAATATACTTTTGTGATATTCTCAGATAGTTCTCAGAATGTCCCTGTGCTGTGTGGATAATGATTAATGTTGTTGAATATGCTTTGCTCCGAACCTTATGTTCAGGACATACTCGACATTTCACGATGCAGAGGTCTCCTTCACGTTTTAGTTGAACATAACCTACAGCTGCATCTCCGTAGCTCTCACGACAGTTTCTTTAAATAATTTGATAAAAATTCATAATCAATTCAATCTTGTAGCAATTTTATTTGTAATTATTTTACTTACAATGAAGCTTTGGCACAACGTATTTCTGGAGAATTGAAACGGTCGTCATCTCTGAGAAATTCTAACACCGTAAACATATCGATTTGCGGCAAATTATTACTATTTGCTTTTACGAAGCCTTTTTCACACATCACTGCTTCGAAATTCGGCTAAATGGTCAAATTTATTAATAATTATTTAAGTCGCTTTGGAGAACTGCAACTCTATAAACACACCGTATCCAGACTTCGCGAGGTGACCGTATATCATCGTGACGTCACGAGCCCGTACGCCAATCGCGTGGCGTTTCACGATCACATGACAAAATTTGAATTTTTACGACAATAAAATTATTAATAATAACGTGCAGGTTTACACAAAAAAAATTTTTTTTTATTTATGTGTTTTGGTGCCATTAATACACGTTTACAACAAAAAAAATATATATATAATTTTTTTTTCAACAACCCAATCCTAAGAGCACACAGTCGACTTTAAGTCGACTTTAAGTCGACTCTCACCGAAAGTGACTTGGCAGCAAAGTCGACTTTTTTAAGGACAAAAGTCGACTTTAACGCGCACTTAAAGTCGACGAATGTCTCAAAATACAAACCATTAAAAGCCGACTTTGCGTCACAACGAAAAGCCGACTTCGCGTCATAACGAAAAGCCGACTTTTCGTCAACTTTTAAGGTCAGGTTACAGTCAACTTTCTACGCAGTTCAAAATCGGTAATTTTGAATGGGAATTATATATAATTCACGAGAACTCTTTCTCATCTTTTATAGGATGAGTTGAACATCTATTATCTCCACATAATCTTAATATATTTTTAAGGTTAGGCGGGTATAATACACATATACAATATATTCAACTCGGCCTATAAAAAATGAGAAAGAGTTTTCGTGAATTATCCAAACGTCAAAAAGATCGACGTATTTCGTTGCATTACCGTCGTAATAATTTTGAAACTCCTGTTTCAAATAATGATAGTGGTGGTGACATTCTTCCTGGGCCATCTGCGGTTCATGGTATTAAGGCTCCTGGATGGTCACCGCGGCCATATTGAATTCTTACTATCAAGGCGAGAAAAACAACCAATTTTGTTGTGCGTGCCATTTTCAAATAAAAAGACATTTCAATAAAACATCACTCTAGATCGTTTCAGAACACTTCCAAAATTTACCGAAAACTATCCTTTTCCTACGACAATAAACAAACAGCCATAAAACGAAGCCTAAATATACGGGAAAACAGCCGTTTTACGACTATCAAAAGGAGGTGAAAACGTTCCTTCCGCAAGCAAATCTTACTTTTCGGTCAATTTTACGACTTTCACGAATACGTCAAACGTTAGAGCACAAGTACAGAGCGAATAATAAGGAAATGGCACGCACAACAAAATAGGCTTGTTGACATGTCACTTTCCACGAATATGGCTATTTTCTCGCCTTATAGTTCTTATTTCTACCGATTCTACCGATGTCGCCACCGTCAACGCGGAGTTCTCGGCTGAGCATCCAGGAGCCTTAATGAAAAATTGAAAATTCATTTAATGACTTGGCGGACGTTTGAGAAAATCTTCAACAACCAAGCAGCAGCTGAGAACGCTTTCAAAGAATTCGATTTCAAAACTGAAGAATTTTATATCACTGGAATAAGTAAACTTGTTTTTTGTTGGCAAAAATGTATAAATTTTAATGGTTCTTATTTTGATTAATTAAGTTTATTCTGAGCTGAGATATGTGCATTTAAAGTTAAACGTTGAAAACCTACATTATTTTTGCACCAACCTAATAATTATTAACTTTTGACTAACTTTTAAAAGCATAGAAATTTTTTCACAAATAATTTATTCTTTCTTAATGGAGATATAACAAAGATAATATATGCATAAATTGACTTTTTTATAAAGAAAATGTCTACTAACATTAATATCATAATATCATACATGTAAAAACATATACAGAACTTACATCCATCCTACATAAATAAATGTAAAAACGTAAAAATAAACTAAACATTCAATTATAAAAAATTTATACAATACTGAAACCTATTCTATCGTGTCTCAAATTGAGTATGCAACTTAATTATAATCTACTTGCAGATCTCTGAATACTGCGAATATGATCCCCATCTCGACGCAACCATTCTTAAAATAACACTTGAAGTTCTCTAACAGTGGAGTTTGGAAACTTCATTGACACGTTCTCTGAAATAATACCAAATTTTTTAAGCTTCTCCTTTTCAAACCCTATCGTGGGTCAGGAATATAGGGGTAGGCTAATTCAGGGAATATGTATGAAAAATAAACTGCATATTAAATATTTATACCAATTATAACTTTTGCTGTGAGACTAGTTTTAACTTCTACGCGACCCTTCTGACCTGACCAGCACAGTGTTCTTCTCATATCACTTGAGAAAGTATATTTTAACACGTTTCTTAAGTGTTTGATGGTTGTTTCTCCACCAAATCAAAGTACCATGCCTTCCTAAAATTCAAGCAATGCAAAAACCCATGCAAGTGAGAGTATAAATAAAGTAGTTGTAGAATCTATGCATTAATAAATAAAAGAATGATACAATAAGCAAGCAAATTCCAAACAAAGTTGTAGAAGCTATGCATTAATAAGTGAAAGAATGATGCAATAAGCAAGCAAATTCCAAAGAAAAGAATTCCTTTTTTATTGTGACTGTTCTTTTGTTTCAACTGGAAACGTAATATAACCTTAAGGGAGGTTACAAGCGTTTATTTCCACCACCCGGTGGAACTCCTCCAAAAAAATTACAAACGTACAAAATAAAATTTTACTTACAAAGTCATGTCGTAGTTCAATGTCTTCTTTTAATTTGTTCTCAAACTCTAGGAATTGTTCAAATGTCTGTACTGGCAATTCTGTCACATGTGGGATTTTTTTGCCTGTTGAGCCTTTTGCGTTGACTGATGTTTCATTATTTTGCAGCAGTAAAGCAATTCCATAAAGTTGATAGTATTTTGAACTGTAAAGCATTTTCTTGCCGGTATGCAGCTGTAAATAATAAAAACATGAGTATTTTAAAACTTGAAAAAAGTACATTTATTTTCCTGGCACATATGAATATAGTTTCAAACAGGCCTGTCTAGAAGTTGGGAAAGTTGTACGGACAAAAATAGCTTTACAGAGTTCTCTAAAAAAGCCTGTTAGAGAAACTGTATTTGTTTTAACCAGGGTCATTTGCATTCCTTTTATGTCTATGAGATGAAATCAAGGGAATAAGTAGGAAAATCATGTAATGATTGCAATAACGAAATACTAGGCAAAAATAAATTACCGTAAAAAATATATATATATACCAAAAGGTCCTATCACTGGTACGTTGTTTTATTCCAAGTGCGTTCAGGCTTTTTTTT
The DNA here is from genome assembly GCA_030770355.1 of Harpagoxenus sublaevis. Lineage (NCBI taxonomy): Eukaryota > Metazoa > Arthropoda > Insecta > Hymenoptera > Formicidae > Harpagoxenus > Harpagoxenus sublaevis. The sequence goes on from JASTWR010000784.1 coordinate 18,203, forward strand.
TTGTGACGCAGGAAAAATCTTCAACTACTGGGATCCCTGGGACTCGAAGTCCCAGGTTTGCCCAGTAGCCCCTTTCGGGGAAGACCCCCTCGCCTCCGGGGTGAGGCATAACGGGGGGAGTGTGGGATTGTATAGCATGCACATCGCTCACGATACTGCATGCATACCCTGCCCACTAAAACTCCTGCGGATGTCCCTCACGGCGCTCGTTGTCAGGGGGACCCCGGGAAACGCAGTGATTCTTCCGGGGCCAGTGCGTTCAGGCTCTCGCTTTTTAGACACAGCAAATGTTATTTTCTCTCATTTGGGTCAGCACACCATCACTATGTCCATGATATACAAACGTTAATGGCACTGCAGCAGCCCACTCCTCAGTGACCACAACATAATACGTCTCAGTAGTTGTCTCACTCGACATCTTTACAAGGCAACAATTGCAATTGTAAAATAAATTTATTTAGAACATGCTGAGAGGATCAAACAGTCGGATTCAATTCGGTAATGTCCCTCACCTTTAGGTTATATACAGCACAATAATATACATATAGCAGGCATAAAATTATTATTGTCATGTTTCCGAAGAAATTAAAATATTACAGTAGTCTCGTTATGTGTGGCGAGGGTCGGATTATAACCCGCCGCTATCCAAATATCCAACGAAAAAGTGTCGATGTCGACCGCCTGAAGGCACTAACAAGGCACTAAAGGCACTAAAAAGAAGGTAAATTTTATGTGTTCTATTTTTTAATATTTACAAATAATAACAATAACAATAATGATAATAAATGTAATAATTTCAGTTATCTCAACAAAAGATAGAATACACATGATAAAATTTAAATACCTTCTCTTTATCACAATCTGATTTTTTTTCTGAATATAACGTTTCAAGAATATCGTGAAAACGTTTACGTTTTTTTCCAATGAGCTGTGAAACAGGTACATCTAGAAAAATGTTGATTATTTTTTGAAAACTGTAGCCAAGTTATATAGCTATATATTATTCAAAATAACATTTCTTTACAATAATTATATGAGTATAGTATAAAGTATATGATGTAAGATAATGTTATACAAACCTTTTGGAACGTTGAAATCATAAATGTCCACATTTGCATTTACGTAGATGGATTGAGCATCCGTGTCTAATAGATATGTCTCCCCATCAATTTGATATGTCAAAGTCCCACCGTCAGGAAAATAATCTTTTAAGACACTTTTCTTCAAAGTATTATTTGTCACATATATATTCATACATTTCTCGCCGTATCTAATTTTAATTTTCCTTGATTGTACAGAATCTATAGAAATAATAATAAGCACGTTATGATTAAGTTGATATTTAAATTACAGTAATTTTCAGTATACATTTCATTATTTTAAAATAGCAATAAGTCAGAATAATTTTATGTACAACTATTTCTAATACATTAGAATACAAAAAAGAAAGGATTATCCTAAGTAGAACAGAAAGTCATGATAATGTCAAAGTGACGTCAAAATGATGAGAATATGACTACAAAATTCACCTTTTATCATAATTTAATCATTCTTTGGACATCATTTGAGGTCACTTTGACATTTTATGACTTTTTATTCTACCTGGGATATATTGTGTACAATTTCGTTTTAACCTAAAAAGTTAACCTTAACTTTAAAAAACTTTGTATTTAATTCAATTAATTACCCTACAATTTTTATATTTCAAGATCTTCGTTAAATTAACAAATTTATCCATCCAAAAATGTAAAGATCTACTCAAAATGTAATTTAACAATATTTACCTTAATCTCGAAAAGGAACGGCACCCAGGGTTCCGTTCCTCCTGGAATACACAGTGCCGTTCCTTAGGACAAAAACTAATGCGCATGTTCCTATAACACGAGGTGCCAACGTTATGGCGTATAGGCGCTTCCGTACGAAATGGTGTGTGACAGCGCGGAAGGGCGTCTGACTGCTAATATGCTGGCCCGGGTTCGTTACCCGGTGCTTCCTTTTATTTTTTTTTTGCTTTTTTTTGGTTACAATATATATAATAATTATGTAATTATTTCGAGAACGAAAGAGCATGTAAAAAATAATTAAATTTGGAAGGGTGTGTGTAATCGAATGATATAAATGTAATGATTTTGTACATAACGTTAAGAGTTTAAAAAGGGAGGTGAGGAAAAAAATAATAATTAGTAACTAATTTTCCCTTACACAAATATATTTAGTCATACGGTGTGATTAGTGGAGAATAGTATTATCTTACACCTTATAACAAATAAATGTTACTTTCAACTTTCACAATTAATTAAACAAATTATTGACGGGTCATTTTGATTCTCTTTCTCATCCTCTTTGAAATCGTCTTGTGCCCAAAACGCGCGCGTTTCTGTATTATGTCGTGTTCGAATGTTATATAAAAAAATCAAACAATTTTGACTATAAATTAAATTATTTTTTACATGCTCCTTTGTTCTGAAAATAATTAAATAATTATTTATAATAAAAAAACAAAAAAAAATAAAAGGAAGCACCAGGGAACGAACCCGGGCCAGCGTCTTAGCAGGCAGACGTCCTACCGCGCTGCCACGCACCATTTCGAGATTGAGTGTTACCGCACGGGTATATATGGAACGCTGAAATCCTATTTTGTTAATAACTTTGCAACGAATGCTTAGTATCAACTAATATCATATCTATATACTCCGAGGTTCTCCCCTTGCAGACTATTAAAGTATCGTGCACATTTGCGCTTTTCGACGTGTATTCTCTTTTTCAGATCGCCGGGGCACGCCGAGAAAGCAATCTAGCAGCCTCGACGCATCAGAGTCAGAGCGAGAAAAAGGGAATGATATTCTCTCTCTCGCTCGCTCGCACGGCGCGCCGCTTAGCCGAGCGCGCATCGTCACGGAGACAAAGCATCTCTGTGTGCGTACGCTGCTGACCAGCTGACATGTTACCGACATGTCAAGAATCGTGCAGCGCCTCACGCCTGCAAACCAATGAACTATAAGGCGTGGATTGGCGTGCAAAGTGACATGTTGACAAGCCTATTTTGTCGTCCGTGCCATTTCCTTATTATTCGCTCTGTACTTGTGCTCTAACGTTTGACGTATTCGTGAAAGTCGTAAAATTTACCGAAAAGTAAGATTAGCTTGCGGAAGGAACGTTTTCACCTCCTTTCGATAGTCGTAAAACGGCTGTTTTCCCGTATGTTTAGGCTTCGTTTTATGGCTGTGTGTTTATTGTCGAGAGAAAAGGAGTTTTCGGTAAATTTTGGAAGTGTTCAGAAACGATCTAGAGTGATGTTTTATTGAAATGTCTTTTTATTTGCAAATGGCACGGACGACAAAATTGGGTGTTTTCCTCGCCTCGATAGTAGGAATTCAATATGGCCGCGGTGACTACCCAGGAGCCTTAATAATAATAAATAATAATAAATAATAATAAATAATAATAAATAATAATAAATTATAAAAATAATAATATTATTAATAATTAACATTTTAATATAAACAAATATTAATATTATTTAAAAAAAATTAAATATTGAGATTATAGAATGGGCCCCTCCAACGCCCATTCTCGTGAGAACGCAACCAATACTCTTTTATCGTCTCTCCGAAATTTTTTTGTTACTATATATGTTCTATACAATGACGATTGCGGATAACGTCTACCATCTTATTTTATCGTTGTTTCTTTTTGCATAATGGCAGCAATAAAAGCTTACAAAGATGTGTTAAATAATGAAAAATATTAATTCGAGAAAGGCAATAATTTTTTGCTTTCTAGAATTTTAAATAAATGACGTCTCATGCATTTTACGTCATGCAGTTGAATATTTTTCATTACAAGGATTTCCTTTCAAGGCTACAGTTGTAGCGAAAGCCGCAGCATAAATTCCGCACGAAATATAATCCGGTTGTATTATTTGTACTTTTTCACAAATTATATCATATTTCGTTATCGTGGGATAACAAAGGCGAATATATTCTTTCTCTTTAGCAGCCAATTTATCATACGTAGTACCACATAGGCTGTCGTACACATGAAGTTTGGTGCCATTAAAATAAATACATCGCCAATGATCTGTACAAGTTCCGCCAATAATTTGTAAGCTTTTATTGCTACGACTAGGTTCAATTAAGTGCGGGTATTGTAAGTATAATACACTTTGTGTTTCAAAGCAAGAAGTCTCTCTTACAATGCGTAAAAATAGGTCTAACGATTCATCATTTAATGTACTATTTATAGACAAAATATTATTCTTCACTAATGAGAGAGAAGTTATTACATCTAACATTTTTTTTTGTCTTTTTATGTCATCCTCAGTTAGATCTCGTTTTGAATAAGATTATTTTGAAAAATAAGACAAATCTGTGTGTGTGTGTGTGTGTGTGTATGTATAATTAAAAATTAATTAAAAAATTAAAAAATCAATTTATTTTATATATATATTTTATTATATTTTATATGTATATACATATATCTATATATTTTATATATATATTTTATATATACATATGCATGTAATATGCATGACATGTAAAATGTTTGTAACGATTTTATGTTTTTTTATGATATAAAATGTATATATAAAATAAATTGATTTTTTAATTTTTTTATTAATTTTTAATTATACATACACAACACACACACACACACACACACACACACATAGATTCTTCTTATTTTTTAAAATAATCTTTATTTTTAATCTTTCTTTACATATGCATACATATACAAAAAAAATAAAAATAATATGATAGCCGGATTTTGCTGACATTATCTCTCAATATTTGCATCCGTGTGCTCACGTATTAGTGTTTGTACTTTGTACATGGATGCTACTACATATGCGATGTAAGAGAGACAAAGATGGAATGATGCTCTCTCTTGTCAAGCAGTCAGTATGTTACCACGAAAATTTCCCCAGCTTCTTAGATCTAGTGAGAACCGTAAAAACAATATTTTAGCCAAAATATCAAATGAATCTTATTCCATTTAGGATATTCTTAATCAGTAAGTTCATCTGTAGTACGCTACAGAGCCCGATTTTGCATTTTTGCTCTTAAAAATTTATAATAAATGAAATACGGACTCGCGGCTAACCCAACCTTACCCGTTGCTAGCTGCCCATTCCCCCGTTTATTAAAAATTTTTATTTTTACCTTTTTTTCATAAAATAGCTCTGTAGCGTACTACAGATGAGCTTACTGATTAAGAATATCCTAAATGGAATAAGATTCATTCGGTATTTTGGCTAAAATCTTGTTTTTACGAATCCGTAATTCCAGGCCGGCCGATAGGCGTCTCCACCGTGTCTCCTGCCGACCCTTAAGGGGATCCTAAACCCGTCTGTATACCGACATTTTCGTACTTCTAATCTTTCGTCGCATTAACTTGACAGACTGGAAAATGCTTCTCCACGATTTCATTACATATATCAATGATCCCCGGGAACTCTAATTTTATACGAAAAACCATAAATAGTTATTTCTTAATAATAATTACAGATTTCCTTACCAAACTTTTATCTCAATATGGCGTCTCAAGTCGTAGACGAGCTGTCAACTCATCATAACATGTACTTCATATAACAGATGCACAGTTTGTACGAACACGAAAATAAGTTTCCGGAGGTTGTAGTACACGAAAGAACATGTAGAATCCTACAAATCGAGGTTAGAAGTCTAATATAAGAGTACGGTATGAAGTACGATTTTTGCGTATGTGTGCGTGCAATATAGGTGCTACCCTTGTCTATATCATTTTCTGAACAAGGACAGTTGTAGATCGGTAACATAGAAAATGATAGAGAATGGTAATTCCTTGGCGGTGTATCTATTCTAAAAAGCTGGAGCTGTGCGAAAATTTGTAGGGTTGTCGGTCATTTTGTCGGTAAAACAGCGACATCGTCGGAGTTCGGCCTTTGCTTTAGGATTCCCTTAATCACAGAACTTTTCCATACAGATTGATTATTCGTTTCTAATGCTATTAAAAATAATCTGGGTACTTACAGCACAGATTAATAGACAGATAGCCAAAGGCCCGGGTGAAAGCGAGACCACTATTTCCGTGCTTTGATTACCGACAGACTTTGCCCCTAGAAGCGTATCCAGGCTAATTGAAGGCGAGATGGGTGAGGTGAGGAAACCTCGCCTCTCAACCTTCTCGCCCTCAATTAGCCTGGATTCGCTTCTAGGGAGCAAAGTGTCGGTAATCAAAGCATGGAAATAGTGGTCTCGTTTTCACCCGAGCCTTTGGCTATCTGTCTATTAATCTGTGCTTACAGCATCTACACAACATGAATTTGTCTTATACAATTAAAGAATTGCGACAACTCTAGCGTAACATAGTACTTATATGCTTTTGTGAAAGAAGAACTTCATTGCAATCATTGCATACATGTTACATTGGATCTAATTTTTAAACATTTCCACTCTTCCTCTTGTGAATATCTACTATTGAGACGCTTGCTAACTCATGTAACAAAATTTCACACTACATATTTTTTTTCTTACAAGGTTACAAGGTATATGAAAACTAAATACAACGTATTATCGAGCGTATTATCAGAAAAATGCTTACTTTATTTTATTCTTATTTAACATAGTATCTGCATTGATTTATAAACAGGCATTTTTGTAATAATAGAACAAAGCAAATGTATATCACTAGAGGTTGCGCAATAGAATATTATCATAATTTATGAATGAGATATCTGATAACGTTATCAGTGTCACAGAATGTGAAAATATGACAATATAAATACCATCGAGTATAAGTTCTTCTTCAAATCTCTTGATGAATAAGAGATGTGATATTGTATCTCAACGTCTAAAACAGAAACTTATAAATTGAAAAAAGGAAAAGTGTGCTAATAGATACTAATTAGCTATGTGCATCGTGTTTATTTATCGTAATCCAAATGCTGATGTTAGATCTTATCGATTAATAATTGCATCAAATCGAGATGAAACATATAAACGTCCTGCATCGTCAGCCCACTATTGGGAAAAGCATCCTGAATGTTTGGGAGGTACGATGAAAATATCAACATATTATCTGAAACAATAACATTGTGAAAATTATTTAGATATTTAATAGCTTAAATTACAATATCAAAAGACCCCGCCATATCCTTATGGAAATTGGGTTTCGGTGAAATTAGCTGAAACTTTGGAAATAAATAGTTTATGTGATGCTGATTAAAAGTCACAATAGGCAAGATTCACAATAATCAACCGTTTAGGCGCTATCAGTGTTCAAAAGTCAAAATAAGGTGTCATTTCAGTACTATTGTGGGACAGTGGATTACAATTATTCTGCAGAACTACACCTTTTTTTTTTATTAAGGCTCCTGGGTAGTCACCGCGGCCATATTGGAATGTGACGTCAGAAGCGAGAAATGACACGTTGAAAATTCTTGCGTATCATTGCTAAATAAAAAGACTTCAGCATAAAATTAACTTCATATCACTTCATATCACTTCAGCACACTTCGAAAATACTTCGTAGTTTATCCTTTTCCCTTCACAGTAGATGAATATAGCCGTAAAACGAATGTGATACTATAGGTGCGTTCCACTTAACGCTCACAACGCTCGTGAGCATCATTGGTCCTTGTTTAACATTTGACAAACAACAAGGATGAAATGATTCTATGAGCGTTGCGAGCGTTAAGTGGAACGCACCCCAAGTGACACGAAGCGTAGTCATGCGCCTGCGCATAAGCCTACATGACTAGGTTTCGTATTACATTCATTTTACGGCTATTTATCAACTATCAAGGGAAAAGGATAAACCACGAAGTATTTTCGAAGTGTGCTGAAGTGTCATTTTATGCAGAAGTCTTTTTATTTAGCAATGATACGCAAGAATTCTCAACGTGTCATTTCTCGCTTCTGACGTCATAATCTCACGTACCGCGGTGACTACCCAGGAGCTTTAATACAAAAATATGTATTTATGTGAAAAAATATGTATATGCATGTATATACACATGTATGAATTATAATCCTATAACATATAATTCATATACATACATATACATGCATGTACATATTTTTTCACATAAACACATATTTTTGTATTAATAGAAACAATAAGTTGTGTGGTTCTGCAGAATAATACATTGTAATCCACTGTCCCACAATAGTACTGAAATAACACCTTATTTTGACTTTTGAACGCTGATAACGTCTAAACGGTTGATTATTGTGAATCTTGCCCATTGTGACTTTTAATCAGCATCACATAACTACACTAGCCAACAAAATTATCGCAAAACTCAATTTATATCAAAATTTTGCATAAATTCAAATAAGCATACTTCCGCGAAAAATGGTCGTATTTAAAATTTTTTTTTTATTTTAAAGGGTAAAGTCTCTACTTTAAGAAACCACCGTTAGATTTTGAGGTAAGACTTCCGTACACGACCCACGTCCGATTTTGATCTACTTTTGCAGGCACGTAGTAGGTACTAAAAGAAGTCAAAAGCCCCAGTGCTAACTTGCGGAAATGACTATTTCCTTAAATATTCAAATTGTTATTATTTTGCCAGATTTTGAATGTTTTGACTTCATATGCATAATATTTACCTTCTCTTCGCATATTCCATAGGGATCGGTGAAGGAGGGGGGGGGGGGGGGGTAAACGCTTTACAACTTACAAAGTACATGCGTGAACAGAGGAACGCGTTCCACAGGGGTCGGGGTGGGTGGACCTCGCTTTACAACTTACAAAGTACATGTGTGGACAGAGGAGCGCGTTCCACAGGGGTCGGGGTTGGTGGACCTCGCTTTACAACTTACAAAGTACATGCGTGGACGGAGCAGCGCGTTCCACAGGGGTCGGGGTGGGTGGACCTCGCTTTACAACTTACAAAGTACATGCGTGGACAAAGAAGCGCTTTCCACAAGGGTCGGGGTGGGTGGACCTCGCTTACAACTTACAAAGTACATGCGTAGACAGAGGTGCGTATTCCACAGGGGTTGGAGAAGGGGTGGACCTCGCTTTACAACTACAAAGTACAGTCGCGGTCATTAATGCCTTCCACCTGAAGTGAGTCGCGTTCGGGGGCAGATAGTAGCTAAACGCGTCGCCTCTAGCGCTATTCGTGCTTCATGACTGTTGGGTCGGTAACGTCGTGGACAACGGGCAAAGACCGTGTCGTGGAAAAAGAGAGAGTGTCAGTTTGACAGCTGTGTGTCAGCGGAAGAGAGGTTAAGAACCGAGGGATCGTCTAAAAGTATAAGGAGAGTATAAGAAATACAAGGCCATGTTAATTATTTGAATAGTGAATAATTATTATACGACAAATTTATATTGATATAAATATAATTTCAAATATCGTAGCTGAGGCATTAATAAAGATTATTGACCGTATCAAGCCTTCCAGAGAATCGGAGTCAAATACGAATAGGAAAAGAAGAAGAAGAAGAAGAAAACCAGCTAAGACAGAAAAATAAAGAAAACAACTATGACTGTGGGAAAGGTAGAGATGATGGTCAATGGAGGAGGAGATGCAGTAAAATGATTTAATTTATATTATATAAGAAATTATTACATTATTAGTAATTTCAAAATACGATTGCAGAACACCAGCGGGAAATGTCAACGTCATACGATCGGCGCTACGCTTGTCATGCGGCATACTCACCACGTACGGACTCTGATCAGTCTGATCCATCGTCACCAATCACCATGTGTCCTCGCGGTAATCTTCGTCGCTCTTTCGTCGATAATTCATCGTTTACCACCTACACGAGGAATTTTGGATACACCAAAGTCATGGTAGGCAAATAAATTGCAGAGAAATAGGTAGTGAAAATATGTTTCGTTTCCGCAATAAAATCTTACTCTCTAATCCTAATGAATTAGCATGCATAAACTGAAGTAGTATTGTGTGTGTAGAACATAACTTATAGATTAACTTTCGTTTAGAAAATGTTTATAAGTTTTTTGATTGATTTGATATTATAATTGTTAAAGAAGTTTACAAACTAATAATCCTGAAATAGCAAGTTATTATAATTGTTATCGTTCACGTTGGATAAATATGTGGGCTTTTAATAGAATGCTCTGTAAAAAATTGTAATTCTATTAAAAGCCCACATATTTATCCAACGTGAACGATAACAATTATAATCACTTGCTATTTCAGGATTATTAGTTTGTAAACTTCTTTAACAATTATAATATCAAATCAATCAAAAAACTTATAAACATTTTCTAAACGAAAGTTAATCTTATAAGTTATGTTCTACACACACAATACTACTTCAGTTTATGCATGCTAATTCATTAGGATTAGAGAGTAAGATTTTATTGCGGAAACAAAACATATTTTCACTACCTATTTCTCTGCAATTTATTTGCCTACCATGACTTTGGTGTATCCAAAATTCCTCGTGTAGGTGGTGAACGATGAATTATCGACGAAAGAGCGACGGAGATTACCGCAAGGACACATAGTGACGATGGATCAAACTGATCAGACTCCGTACGTGGTGACGGTGAGTATGCCGCATGACAAGCGTAGCGCGGATCGTATGACGTTGATATTTCCCACTGATGTTCTGCAATCGTATTTTGAAATTACTAATAATGTAATAATTTCTTATATAATATAAATTAAATCATCTTACTGCATCTCCTCCTCCATTGACCATCATCTCTACCTTTCCCACAGTCATCGTTGTTTTCTTCATTTCTCTGTTTTAGCTGGTTTTCTTCTTCTTCTTCTTTTCCTATTCGTATTTGACTCCGATTCTCTGGAAGGCTTGATACGGCCAATAATCTTTATTAATGCCTCAGCTACGATATTTAAAATTATATATATATCAATATAAATTTGTCGTATAATAATTATTTACTATTCAAATAATTAACATGTCCTTGTATTTCTTATACTCTCCTTATACTTTTAGACGATCCCTCGGTTCTTAACCTCTCTTCCGCTGACACTCAGCTGTCAAACTGACAGCTCTCTCTTTCTCCACGACACTGTCTTTGCCCGTTCTCCACGACGTTACCGACCCAACAGTCATGAAGCACGAATAGCGCTAGAGGCGACGCGTTCAGCTACTATCTGCCCCCGAACGCGACTGACTTCAGGTGGAAGGCATTAATGACCGCGACTGTACATGCGTAGACAGAGGAACGTGTTTCGCAGGGTCGGGGGGGGGGGCGCTTTAGAAGTATGCGCTTTGTAAGTTGAAACACATACAAAGCACATACTTGTAAAGCGCGCCAGTAACATATAGGTTAGTGATGCACTTTATAAGTATGCCCTTTGTAAGTTGAAGCACATACAAAGCACATACTTGTAAAGCGCATGTGTGAATGTAGTAGATTCCCCCCTCCCAAGGCACTTACCCCCAAGAGAAAAATCCCCAAAAATTAACCAAGGTTTAATTTTTTAAATATCTCTTTAATATAACATGCACTTCAAATTCAACTTTTATAAAGGTAAACTACATTCTAACGTACACACTGACCTACTCAGTTATCCAGAAAACCGATCTTCCGCATACGAAGACCGATAATCCAAAATCTAGCAAAATAATAAAAATTTGAATATTTAAGAAAATAGTCATTTCCGCAAGTTAGCACTGGGGCTTTCGACTTCTTTTAATATTACGTACTACGTGCCTGCAAAAGTAGATCAAAATCGGACGTGGGTCGTGTACGGAAGTCTAGCCAATTTTGATTTTACCCTCCCTCCTTCCCGCCATCTCTTTAAAAGTAAGGACGTGTTTTTTCTTCAAAAAATTGAAAAGTTTGACGCACTCCACGGGGTGGAATAAATTTTTTTCGCAAATGTTATAATAACCATCGTAAAATATGGACTTTTACCTGCAAATTAAAAAAAAATTAAGGTCCGTACGATTTTTTTCACGGAGTTACGGCGTCTCAAAGTAAGGTGGGTAAAATAGGCCCATTTTTGCCTAAAAACGAGTTATCTTATGTTTCTTGGGTCGCTGAATACGATGGTAGCATTTTTATCCGTCTAAACCCGTGGAAAAGTGGCCAAAATTAGCTTTAAAGGGATCGAAATAAGTCATCTTTAATTTAAAAGTGACTTATTTTATGGTGAAAATTCGCTCTAAAGGGGTCGAAATAAGTCACTTTTAATTTAACGATGACTTATTTCGACTTCTTTAGAGCAAATTTTCACTACAAAATAAGTCACTTCTAAATTAAAAGTCTATTGGCCAACACGGGCGAATCTGCGTGAATCGACCAATAGATGCTCGATTTCGCTTGTAACTGACAATGAGTTAAACCTGGATTGGGTTCCATCCAGTCGATTACGCTATAAAGCTAATTTTGACCACTTTCCCACTGGTTTAGACGGATAAAAATGCTACCATCGTATTCAGCGACCCAAAAAACATAAGATAACTCATTACACTTTTTAGGCAAAAATGGGCCTATTTTACCCACCTTACTTTGAGACGCCATAACTCCGCGAAAAAAAATCTTACAAAACTCAATTTTTTTTAATTTGCAGGTAAAAGTCCATATTTTACGATGGTTATCATAACATTTGCGAAAAAAATTTATTTCACCCCGTGGAGTACGTCAAACTTTTGCAATTTTTTGAAGAAAAAACACGTCCTTACTTTTAAAGAGATGGCGGGAAGGGGGGAGGATAAAATCAAAATCTAACTGTGGTTTCTTAAAGTAGAGACTTTACCCTTTAAAATAAAAAAAATTTCAAATACGACTATTTTTCGCGGAGATACGCTTATTTAAATTTATGCAAAATTTTGATATAAATTGAGTGTTGCGATAATTTTGTTGGCTAGTGTATTTATTTCTCAAGTTTCAGCTAATTTCACCGAAACCCAATTTCCGTAAGGATATGCAGGGTCCTTTAAAGTAAAACTATTGCCTTTTTTTAATTTATATAAAGTTATGAAATATGTTAGGTACTGACATGCAACCTGGTAAGGAAGGTGGAACTTGGTTAGCTTTATCAATAAAAGGAAAAGCTGCTGTTATTTTAAATCTTAATGGAGAAGGTGTATCGGATTCATCAAGAAAAGGTCGTGGTTCCTTGATAAGCAATTTTATTACTTCCAACGATTCTATAGAACCATACTTGAGTAACTTGCACAAGGAAAATATTAATGGGCAACCATACAATCCTTATTGTCTGGTTTTATTCAATTTAAAGTAAGTAAATAATAGCTATAATATTATAAACCTAAATATTCAGCTGTTTTTGTTTAATTATAATAAGTAATAAAATCTATAAAATCTTACATAAGTATAATTTTACTAAATTTCTTAATTACTATGTAACATTATTTTTTCAGCAATGCCGACGTGCATTATCTGAGTAGTACAAAATCTACTGGACCTAAAAAAATTTGTAACAGTGATGTTATAGGTATTGGAAATGGTGGATTAGATCATCCTTATAAAAAAGTAGAAGTAGGAAAGGAAGAATTTAAGCATATTGTACAAGATATAGATATATCAAAACAAGATGATATAATTGAAAAGCTTATTCATTTCTTAAAATCGAGGAAAAAGTATGCCAAATTTATACTAAATTTTAATACCAGAGATTAAAATAACTAATATTAAAATTGTTTGTATTCAGTTAATGTAAAATACTCATGTATATGTAATACCTATACCATATTACAGATGTCTACCAGATGACGAATTACAAAAAAGATGTCCAATAAGATACGAAAATCTTAGTTCAATTTTTATTTCTGGAAAAGAATATGGCACAAGGACACATTCTATATTATTAATAGATGGTTCGAACAATGTAACATTTATTGAAGAAACTCTTATGCCTGATTTTACATGGAAACGGCAACAATTTCAAAATGAATTGATATGTGACAATACATATTAATGTTTAAGTGACCTTAATTGAGTTAGTCGTTTAATACTATCTCAACATCTATTTCCATAATATCAAATACTATTTCCGTAATAAAAGAAGACTATGTTATATTTATATGTATAAATCAAAACTTGATTAAATACAATAAATAATAATTTCTTAAAAATATCTAACAATAAGCAAGAATAGACAAAACCAATATGTGCGCAAATTTCAGTAATATAAAATTCAAAGTATAATATCATAGTATTTATAATAAATATTTGTTAATTTTATTCATTGCGATAAAAGACATGTCCTTGAGACATATCCAATGGTATAAGAAATAAGTATTAGAAATCTATTATTGACTGTAGAAGACAGATTAATCATGTTTGATTTTTTAATTGAACAAGATTAGTAAAATTATTCTTTACCTAAAATGGTCTGAGGACAGGCATGCTGTAGATGTAGATTACATAATTATATTATCATATTATCAAGGAATCCGATATCTCGCGCTAAGTGGCGAGATCGGTCCATGTGTATAATATAGGGGAGACCGGGGCTAACTCGACACCGGGGCTTGACACTAGGCTTTTTGCCTATTTAAATCTATCGTAGAAACTTGCCTTTCCTATGGTAAATGCGTCTTTATATGCCAGCGTTGTCAACAGAATTTGGTGACATTCTGAGTTATGGTGTAACTTCTAGTGCGACATAAGCGTTTCCGATGGTAAAAAGTAATTTTTCTGATCTCTCGAAAATTTATACTCTTTGATCGAGCTTTACTCTTACAAATCTACCATTAAGTGATTTTGATGGGAAATTCGATGCTCTATACGAATCCGATAATAGTTTTTGCATATTTTCAAAATTTATATGTTTTTAGAGTGACAAAAGTGAAAAACGACGTTTGGGGCAAAGTCGACACCACGCCACCGGAGCAAAGTCGACACTAATCTATTTCGATAAAGCGTTGTAAATATGTCATTTGCTTTTGGCTTGCAGCAAAATAGTTTGTACATACAATAGAATTAAAAGACCAGTGATAGATAAGGAAATAATGAAAGAAGCTGTACTTGCCGTAAGAAGGAAAAAATGAAGATCAAACATGCTGCAGAAATATTCGGGGTGTCAAGACAAATTGTCGTTTATTATGGCTCATGACAAATTTGCACGCATGGCCGATCGCGAGTTTACCTGCAATAAGCGGAGTCTACAATGAGAATTTAAGGCGTAAAATTAAGCACAATCGGGTATTCTTCTCATATTCGACTGTGATTTGTCAATTTCTCACGGCTTAAGGCTTAAAACTTAAATTTTACGCCTTAAATTCTCATTGTAGATTCCGCTTTAATTGTTTTTCAGACATGAGTTCAGAAGAAAATAATTAAAAGTTCAACAATTTTTTTTCTCATTATTTCCAATGATTGTTTTGCTTTATTCCGAATTTTTGTACTTTCTAAATACACGATAAACAACGTATTTTATTTTCAGACAATAAAAAAATAAGTTTCAAATCAAATCGTCTCGATTAGACAGTGTCGAGTTTGCCCCGGCATTTTTCAATTTGAAAATTTGTCTTTGCGTCACTTTTCCTCTCCTGGGGGCAAAACAAAGCGACGTACAGCAAAACTTCCTTATACAATTTTGTACCTAAAGGAACACTCTTTAAATGTGTACCATTGAATTTGCTTTAAAATTTTAATTAGTTGTTAAAAATTGCCTTTGAAAAAATCGTGTCGAGTTAGCCCTGGTCTCCCCTACAGTGTTAAAAAATTAGACCGACAAACTTTGAAGGAAAAGAGAAGACTTAAAAATAAATATTTTTTGTTAATACTGTATTATTTTTCTTTCCGACCGCGACGTTTAGTTTTAATACTATATAGTATAAAAAATAGAAGTTTGTGATTTTTAAATAATAAACAAACATATAAGTGGAAAAATTGAATTATATTTTAATCTTGAACAAAAAACTTAAAAAGTAAATAAAAGCAATTTACTTTTTTTTTACAGTAGTTACTTTTATAGTAATTACATTTTTTAAATGCTCAAAAATTTCTCCATTCAATACAAAGATGACATCGTCGAAGCATTGAATGTCTCACGCGCGCTTGAAGACTGCAGAGATGTTTTGAATCTGATGTGCCACGACTGCCGCAACAGTTATCCAGGCTAACAATTTTGTTTCTGTTTCAATAGGAGTTTCAGATCAGTTTCAAAACATCCCTGCAGTCTTCGAGCGTGTAAAACAATAAACAATTAACCCTTTGACTGGCAGGAAAATAAGCACCAAACGGACCAAAAATGGCAGGACAAAAATTCTATCCAATTTTTATGAAACTTGGTATTAATAGGTTTTTTGGGTCACTAAATACGAATCTGGGATCAAAGTTTGAAAATTCAAAATGGCTGATCCAATATGGCGACCCAAAATCGAAAATCATAAATTTGCGTATTCCTATAAAATTCACTATCAGGGAGTTTTTTGGGTTGCTGAATACGAATCTTGATTTGATAGACTGAAAAGAATTTGAATACACAAACTGATTTGACTGTCATTCTTTCGAACGCAGAAGTTTATTGCATTATTCCAAATTTAGAAATCGCTATATTGGATCCGCCATTTTGAAATTTTGACAGCAAATTCGTATTTAGCAACCCAAAAAACCCCCTGGTACCGAGTTTCATAGAAATCCGCTAATTTATAAAAGTTTTCGAAATTTTGGGTCACCATATTGGATCAGCCATTTTAAATTTTGTAATTCTGATCCCAAATTCGCATTCCGTGACCCAAAAAACCTCTAAATAGCAAGTTTCGTGAAAATCTTGCTAACTGGAGAAAAATAAAACGGATGTGCGCATATATGCGTCAATGCCAGTTTTGGCACATCTTTTTTCTGCGCATATATGTGTCAATGCCAGTCAAAGGGTTAATGCTTCGACAATGACCTTGTTTACACCCAGCTGTCCAATCCCGATTCACTCCGGAGAGAAGTAAAATTTCTTAGGTGTAAACGGGTTAATTTCGAACTACTTCAATCGTCTTTCTTCAGCGGAGTAGCGCGAACTCCAGTGTAAACGTCAATTCACTTCGGAGTGAATCGGGATTGGACGGCTGGGTGTAAACAAGGTCAATATCATCTTTGTATTGAAGTTAATGGAGGCATTCTTGAGCATTTACTGTAAAAAGAGTGAATCCGTTTTATGTACTAGTTACATTTTTTGATCCTTATTTAACATTTGACAAACAACAAGGTTGAAATGATTCTAAGAGCGTTGCGAGCGTCAAGCGGAACGCACCCATAGTATTAAAACTAAACGTCGGAGAGCAAAATAGTATTAACAAAGAATGTTTATTTTTTTAAGTCTTCTCTTTCCCTTTAAAGTTTGTCGGTCTAATTTTTTAACCTGTATATACAGGGTGGGGCATTTAAAGTGTTATAAGCTGTTACCTCTGAAAGTATTAATTTATTGGAAAAATGTTCCAGATAAAAGTTGAAAAGGAGGCCAATAGACAATCTTATTAGATTTTTGGTCCGGGGTAGCGATGAAAAAAACCGGTTTTTTATCCTTCGGAGTAAAAAACCGAGTAAAAAACCAGTTTTTTACGGTAAAAAACGGTTTTTTTACAAAAAATTCTGAAAAAAGGTATAGATTTATTTTTCTTAATATTCAGTATCTTATCTACGTTATTTCAGTTTTCGGTTAATATCTTTTGTCTTTATAACTTTAAATATTGAAGCGGAAACGTCTTTGAGTTGTTGCAATGGCGGCTTGGCCCGCTTGGCGGTGCCTAATATAGCAAATTCGAGCGCTTGCACACTTGCACTAGTGAGTGCACACTGCACAGACAGCGCAGTGCACACTAAGTACGCACTAAGGCTTGTTCTTACTGTTCTTAAGTCAATTCTTATATTTACAGATTATCTTAAATACTTGAGTAAGTAATATTTTGCCTCAACTTGTTCTCTTTCTGTTTTACAATAGTCTGTAATGTATTAGAGAGGAATATTCATTCCAAGATTCGGTACTATAATTTTTTTAGGTTAAGGGTACTTAACCTCTTATTGATTTACTTTTCAAAAATCTAGATGAGGATGAGGCCTATTGATCAGGATCTAGTCCAGAGGCTGTGTTACAAGTTAAAATTAAAATGTGATAGTTTCCAAAGATATATAAATACTCATTGTCAGTTTAAAATAAGTTAATAAATGAAAAAATTTTTAATTTTTGTCTTATTGTATTTTTTATATTATCTAACGAATTTTTACTATTCTTAGTAATTGAATAAATACAAAAGAGTGTCTGACTGTCACTTAGTCATTATACTACATTTTGATTATTTACAGCTATCTTTACATTCTTTACGCAGAAACCTTTCAAAAGAATGCAAAAACTGATTTCTAAAACAATAATATGGCGTCAATCGTCTAAAGAAAATACATATCTGAGTAAAAAACTTTCAAGACCGGAGTAAAAAACTGATTTTTACCCGGTTTTTAACTCAAAGTTTCTAGTTTTTTTCGGTACTTTTCATCTCTAGTCCGGGGCCCGTGTTGGTCCCAGTAGGGCCCAAGTTAAATTTTTTAAACGGAAATCTCCTTGTTTTATTGTATTATCTTCTTCAACTAATTAATTTGAACAACTTTCGTCTAAAACATTTTTTTTATTTGCTAATACTTTTTGAGATATTCAAGGAAAACTTGGTAACTTTTTCAATATTTAACTTACGATATCTCGATAATTCTTTGTCAGAGGAAAAAGTGTTACAGGATTTTTTTACTTGATTTGGTCGTGTACATGTCGTAGCCAGATTACAAAGTCCGCCGTTTTATAAAACGTCTAGGTATTTAATAAAGTGCGGCCATATTCTCAAATCATGCTTGAAAATAAAATGTTTTACAATCTGGCTAAGAATTTTAGTCGTTTTATAAAACGCTAACAAGCGACCCTGGCGGAAATATTTCTACAAAATTTAAAAAAAAATAAAAGTGTACTACAAAAAACTATAAAATATAATTGCCAGAATCTATTAAAGTCTACATGAATTTAAGAAGTGCTACAAAATCCTACATGAAAATGCTAGAATTGGAACACTTTTGTAAGTTTTTGTATTTTTTTAGTGGATCTTGATCTATAAATTTTTCGGTGAAACTACGTCAAACTACAACTAATACTGATATTCTGTTTTCAATGTCGAAAACAGTTTAAAAAAAATTTAATTTGATTTTTGTTGTCTCTATAGGAATTATATTATAATATACTATGACACTGTATAGTGTACAGCCGCGGGTCTGCCTGAAAAAACCCGCTCTCTCAGGCGGTCACCCATCCGAGTGTGGTACCACGACAACGTCGCTTAACCTTTTTGATAAATAGACTAGTGGTGATCCTCTGACTCTGATGCTTCCTTCTTGCTTGTTATGACTACGTTTACACAGCGGCTTATAAGCCGAAGTTATAACAGCTGTATACTATCCGATCCAAAACTGTTCTTCTTTTTATCAATATGATCACTTAAATATGAGCCTCTTTCATACTCTAAACATTTGAATTAATCTCTTTTGATATATACATACTAGAAAGTGTAGTTTAAAATCAAAAGAAGCTCTTATTTAAATGATCATTATGATCAAAAGAAGAAACGTTTTGGAGCGGATAGTATACGGCAGTTATAACTTCGGCTTATAAACTGCCGTGTAAACGTAGTCACTCATATATTACACATCTTTATAGTGTTTCACAACTTTTTAATAATATATATAAATGGAAAATATTAAAAGCAATGTAAAAACAATTTTGATATACGAGTAAAATAAATATTAATAATATTAATTAATCAATATTAATATTAATATAAAATTCGTATATTAAATACAATATAATATTAATATAATAATGTTAATAATGATAACTAAAGGTGATGCCCGGATACGCAAGTGAGGGCTATGATTATTGACGGGCAATTCGAATGCACTTATTTAAAAAAAAGACACAAAATTGGCTTTACTTTTTTATATCATCACATAATTGGACAACACTCATAAGCTTATTAAGTAGAAGAAAAGAATTAGAGGATTGCAAAAGGTTAACTCGTTGCACTGATTAATTCAAAATTTATAAACATCAGACAGCACTATTCCATGTATTAGGTAAAAAATTGTACATTTGTGTATTTTTCTATTGGGTCTTATAGCAAACTATACGAAAATAAAAACATAAGTATTTTGACTTCTGCGAATAAAGAAGTTATTAATAGATGAATTTTGGAAGATTTGTGTAAAAACTTGTAACATTTAACTAAAAAGTACAAATTTTAATTAGCCATAATTGTAGAAAATTTTTGAGCTGTACAAACAAATCGGTATTTGTTACTATTTGTACGAAATTGTAGTATTTTATGAGAAACTAAAAACTGAATTGGATTCTAAGTTACAGTTGTACGATACGTAAATTGTGGTAAATTTCTATAGTCATTTATAAATAATTGTGGTATTCTACAAGTAAACAGATGTTTTAATGTTTTAAGATTTTGTTTCTTCTTAAATTTTTAAAATTTGTAGATCTGTACTATTTTTTATAAAATTGTAGTTTTTCATGAAATGCTATTTGCAATAATTTCTTGATTTAAGAACATTGTAATTTGTGGTACTATTTTGTAGATATTTCTACAAAAAAATAACCATTTCTACAAAAAATTAAATATTTCAACAAAAATGTACAAATTTCTATTTCTAGTCAAATTTTGTAGTTATTCATAGACCGGTATTCATAGTCGGATCTTATATTTAAGACCGTCTTAAGCACAATCTTAAGATGTCATGAACCAATCACAGAGCCGTATTAGCGTCTTAAGACATTACTTAAAACGGTCTTGAAATAAGATCCGACTATGAATACCGGCCATAGAAATTTTTTCCGCCACATTGTCACACGCAACAATTTGTACATTCGTTTTAGATTCTGGCTGGTTCATTTCAGTCATTTTATGACCGGCGCATAATCTATATAAGTTAGTGACGTGCTTTAAACAGTTAAATACTTTTAAAGCGCGTCACTAATCTATACCCCAAAGGCGTGTCTGCGGGGCATGCTCGTAGTCGCTACATCTTGTCGGCATGACAGGTCTCATAACCTGATAGTCGTCAACTTTTAACTGTTAATATCTCGCTTCGCGGGGCAGAGCAACACTTTTTCTGCCAGATTCGGTCGTTTTGTGCAAAAACGCGTCGATTAAGCCTAAGTTAAACGAAATCGGTGAGGAGGCCACTATTCTGCACATTTACCAAATGATTATTCTATAAATACAATTCATAAAATGACTGAAATAAACCAGACAGATTCTAAAACGATGTACAAATCGTTGCGTTTGACAATGTGGCGGGTCGCTTGTTAGCGTTTTATAAAACGACTAAAATTCTTAGCCAGATTGTAAAACATTTCATTTTCAAGCATGATTTGGGAATATGGCCGCACTTTATAAAATGCCTAGACGTTTTATAAAACGGCGGACTTTGTAATCTGGCTACAACATAGACATCTCTTTGGAGCTTTCGTATTGTATACCCAAGTATATAAAAAAATTAGGATACTATTGCAATAGAGAAAGAGGTATATTCTTGAGACTAAGTCTAGTCCTGATTTAGTCAAAAAGTCCTGTACCACTTTTTCCTCTGGCAAACAATTATCAATATATCGTTAAAAATTAAAAAAAATTTCCTTCATTATCTCAAAAAGTATTAGGCAAATAAAAAAATGTTTTAGACAAAAATTTTGTTCAAATTAATTAGTAGAAAAAGATGGTATAATAAAAATGAGGGTCTCTATTTAAAACATTTAACTTGGGTCCTATTGGGGCACAGGCACCGGGCCTAAAGTCTAATAAGATCGTAAATTTGCCTCCTTTGAACCCTCCAACTTTTATCTGAAACATTTTTCCAATAAACCAATATTTTCAGAGATAACATCTTGTAACACTTTAAATGTCCCACCCTGTATCCTGTGTATACAACCACTGACAAAATTATTAGGCACTCTTTTTCTTCTGAATAGAACTTTGTTGTTTTCATCCTATTGGCCTTGTAAATAGTTGAGGTACAAAGTCCATTATCATTTTAGGGAAATAGCAATATTACTCAGAAAACTGTTCACTTCGTATTTCGATTTTGATAAATACAAGCGCGATTATTTCCATTTCATAAGCAACTGCTAGACTTTTTGTCTGTTCACTGCCTACAGATTAAAAAAAATCTAACAATTGCTTGTGAAATGGAAATAATCTGTACTAATCAAAGTCAAAAAGATAATAGATTTTGTACCTCAATTGTTTAAACCATTCACAAGGTCAATAAAGATGAAAGTAACATGTAAACAGAAAACTTTTTTATTCCAAAATATTTAGAAGAAACAAGTGTGCCTAATAATTTTGTCTATGGCTGTATACATAGGAAGAGTCCGGGAGAGTTGAACCACGTTTTACTTGAAGGTCTATAAAATTTAGTGTAATTGATGTATAGATTTTTTATTTATGTCAAAGTAAAGCCTTATTATATGGCTACAATTTGTGGATTTTCTAATTTTAATAAGTTTATAAACGTGTTATATTAATTAAAACAAAAAACGAGATTTGGTTCATCTCTCTCCAAGGGGTGGGAGACATGACCCACCGTATAGGGAGATTTGACCATACCCTATAAACTCATGGAAAAAATAATAAAAACATATTTAGACTCTAGTCTGTATTAAGAACTCACAAATTTAGACATTAAAATCACATCTCTAATGTTTTAATTAAGCTTTTTAAGCAAAATCAACAAAAAATAAAAACTGAACTAAACATCTATGCCTTCACATAGTTTTCATTAATTTTCACAATTAACAAAAAATAACCAAAATAGAACTTCTCAAACACTTAAATTAACTAAAAATAATCATTTTGAGATCAATCATTTATAAATTAAATAGAAATTCTTGGAATAAGTTCAGGTGGTTCAAATCTCCCACCCGGTACCATCTTGACTTTGATACAGTTTTGCAGAAAAAATAAAAATGATAGGATAAAAACACTAACTCTACCTTAAACTACGATAATATATGGTGTAAATAACGTATAATGTTTTTACAAATCTTGACATATAAAAGTGTGACGATAAAATAAACAAGAATATTTTTTTTTACTCCGAGCACGTTAAAACACGTTTATCTCACTCACAGCAAAAATGCACTGCCGAGCAACTTGTTGTCACGTGACATAGTAGCGGCAGATGACCCGTACGTTGCGGCTTGACAATCTCGCGCGCTTTTCGCAAAATTTGAACAAGATATTTAAAGTGGTTCAACTGTCCCGTATGGTCAAGTCTCCCGGACTCCCACTATATATACGTACACCCGCCTAATTGCAACTTGCAATTTGCAAGTACCTGAAATATTATCGGATCTCAGAAATAGCTGAGCCAATTGTGTTCTTAATAGATTTAATTGATAGCTTCAAGGTTTGAATTATATGACAAAAGTATTTTTATTTTTTCTCTACGTATCCTACGAGTAGAGATATTCCAATGCAAAGTCCCAAAGCAAAAATTTCTATTTAAGAAACGTCTTGGTCATCATCGACCAAGGTGTCGACAATATATAGTTGCAGTTTTCGAAACAATGCAATAGTTGCAAACTAAATGGTTTCTCACTAGCGCTGCACTCATTCAAGGAAATTATTAGAAATATCTCCAACGCGTCCCCATAATAACGCGTCTATTACATTTACGTGCACGTACGAGACAATATCTTCAGAATAAAAAAAACAGGTATATAACATGTATATACGTGTACATTCAGAGCATTGGTCAGCTTCGGCTATAGCTATAAGTAGAAGACAAGACATATGGATAGACCATATGATCTTTTTTCTCTTTCTCTCACGTTACAAATTTTTACTGTTCTGAGTTGTTAGCCGATTTGTTAGGTTCGACAATTTAAATGTCAAATTTTGCATGCTTCACTATACGCTCGCAATATGTAATATATTAAAATAAATAAAAATATTTAATACAAAAAAAATAACTTTATAATGTAATAGGAATAATGATTTTTCTGAAACATAATGATATCATATTTACTTAAATATTTTATTTACATTAAAAATACAAAAGTGCAATTCGAATAATAAGGAAACTTAAAATTTATTTTACTTTTCTTTAGTTAATTTCTTACAAAAGTGAAAATCACAACATTGATCAAAACATGAAGTTGTTGTATGTATTGATACAACTGACATGAATAATTTGATGAAGAATAATATAAACCCTTTGTTATATATTAAAAATTTTCAATAAGAACTTAAAATCATGATTTTTATTATATATTACATTTTAACATTATATTATAGTATATATATATATAGATATATACATACAGGGTGGGAGAAAAGTCTGGAAACGGTCAAATATCTCAAGCAGCAGACGGAAGACAATTTGAACACTTAATTTAGTAAAAACCCGTCTACACACACACACACACACGCACACGCACACACACACACGCACACGCACACACAGAGAGCAGAGAGGGTTTGGAGTCATTAAATACTGCGGGAGTGACGAACCGCGGGGTCCTTATCTCTGCTGACACACACACACACACACGCACACGCACACAGAGCAGAGGGGGTTTGGAGTCGTTAAATACTGCGGGAGTGACGAACCGCGGGGTCCTTATCTCTGCTGACACACACACACACACACACACACACACACACACACACACACACGCGCGCGCGCGCGCGCGCGCGCGCGCGCGCGTAAACTATAGATTTTCAGTACTGGCAGTGAATATCGGAACGCAGCCTGAGTTATTTAGCAATTCCTGGATACTCGCCGTGGCCATGTTAGATCGTGACGTCAGAGCCGAGAAATGACACGCTGAGGATTCTTGCATATCACTTCCAAATAAAAAGATATTTGAATAAAATAACACTTTAGATCACTTCAGCACACTGTAAAAATACTACCAGTTCTATCCCTTTTCCTTGACAGATAAACAGCTGTAAAATAAATGTAATACGAAGCCTAGTCAAGCGCCTGCACATAAAGCCCATTCTACAATAGCCGTAAAAAGTGGTTGTAAAACGTAAACAGTAAGCTATTGACCAATGAAATTTTTACAATCCAAAAATAATCAACTGTGATTGGTCAATAGCTTACTGCTTACGTTTTACAACTACTTTTTACGGCTATTGTAGAATGGACTTAAGACTGACTAGGCTTCATATTACAATTCATTTTACGGCTGTTTATCTGTCAAGGGAAAGGAATAGACCTCGGAGTATTTTTACAGTGTGCTGAAGTGATCTGAAATGCTATTTTATGCAAATATCTTTTAATTTGGATTAGAAGTGACATGCAAGAATCCTCAGCGTGTCATTTCTCGCTTCTGACGAAACGATCTCACATGACCGCGGCGAGAGCTCAAGAGTCTTATTATACAATATTCTAATAATAATTGAGATTATTATTAGAATATTCTGTGAATCATATAATATAAAATTAATAATTTAATTGTGTATATGTATGTGTAAAATATGTATATTTTACATATTTTACATACAAACACGTAGGTGCATGGACATGTACACACAGAGTTTTCCTAATAATCTTTCTCGAAATATGTTTAAACATACTTATTATCACATATTACGATTATCTTGTTTTATCTTATTTTTATCTTTTTAATTCTAAACATCACAAGTTATAGCTATAATTTGTTGCAACAAAAAAATGTATTTATAAGATTTTGTAAAGAATAGCAAAAAATATCAAAATAATTTATAAAGTTCTGCATATAAAACCATATTTCATCACTATTAAATTTTTAGTAAAAAATACATGTGAAATCATGTGTCTCATCACTGTTAAACTTTTAATAAAATACAACAGCATTATAGTGTTTTAGTATATTATTTCTGTAATTAAATTACGGAACATTATTTTTTACTTACCTATTATACAACTACAAGTCATCAATGTCATCATTTTCATCTTCTGTCTCTTCTATTGGCTTTTCGTCTAAATCAGAATCCAAAATTTCAAATGATGCATTTGCTAATTCTTCAAAGTTTTTATTCATGTCTAATAAGGGAGTTTCCTCTGATGATGTCTAGAAAAATAATAAATACATTTTTATCAAGTTCTGTTTTATTTGGTACAATGTGCAAAATAAAATCAAAATCTAAAATAATAAAAACCTGTGAGAGAATTTCACGGCCATCTAAATTTTTATTGACAAGGTTTCCCATCCAAAATGCTGCTGCACTATCGTTAAGGACTAACATTCCTTTGACTCTATAAATGAATTTCTCTAGTATAGATTTCGCTGCAGGTACATATTTAAACAATAATAAATCCTTTTTTTCTGTGCAGTCGCAACATATAGCATGTAAGTATCGTGTACCACCTAAACATGACATGTATGATGAATAAATTAGAAAAGAATATTATCTATTTTCTACTATGAGCTATACACACATACGTACGTACACGCACCCACGTACACGCAGATTGTTTTATAATTCAAAATTTTAATTTAATTTATGCTTTTTATGAATTTAAAAAAATTTTTTTTAGCAAAAATGTCCAAACATTAACAACTTTATAGCAATAAAATGATTAAGAAAGTTTTTTGTGAACTAAATAAATAGATTACAGCTAAATCAACTAAAATATATCTGCTACTTTTAGATACTTATCGTTTTAATAAAATAATACAAAATTCAGTTGTACCTTTATAACAAATAATATCTTTTGATGTTTCCGATAAGAAAAAATATTTTTTTTTTTAATTTGTCGGCAGTTAGATAATTAATCATTGAAATTAATTATAGTTCACAAGACATTTCATATAATTAATCAATAAAAACAATTATTCCTTACTTTGTATCATCTTTAGAGTACTAGTAACATCATCTATTTGATACTTCAGATTATGTTCAAATATTGGCATACCAGTATTTAGAAATTGTTTTATTAACAGTGGCATGTATTGCAAAAACATTTGTATAGTGGTCTTTGTTTTCAACGTTTTACAAATTTGCACAAGTTTTTGAACATTTGAAATAATATTGTGCCATACTTTTATTCTTTTTGAATCTCTAAAAAAAATGTTTAATCAGTAAATTCGAAAAAAATTAGAGTATTCATAATAAATTCGTAATAAATCTTTAATAAAAATTCCGTGTAAATTCTTAAATTCTAACTATTCTAATATAAAACTCGTTGAATGTTTTTAAAACAAAAATTTGATCTCTACTTTTACGAAAAAAAGGAATAAAATAATACTTACGAGTTGACCGCTATCAATGATATATTAATACCTTTAATTAAACCATCAAATAGTTTTTTATATAACAAGTGAAACATATTTCTTTTCACAGAAGGTATTCTTGTTAAGGAACTTTGAATATTTTCAAAATTGCAGACTTCATCTGGTAACCATTCCAAAATTGATGTCACTGCGTCTAATGGCGATGGTTCATTATCTATCCAATTATTTAATAACTGAATAACAGATAACTTATATTGAGGACCAGTATGCTTATCTTCGGGCCATTCCAAGCAAAGAAATCCATACGCTAATTTTGCTGCAATTAATCAGTATAAGAAATTTATAAAATTTTCAGTAAGTATTCACTTACCATGTTTACCCTTATACTCTTGGACGTAAATGTCAGAATGTTTCATTAATGATTGACACATGTTGACAAGAACATTAGCTAATGCTATTTCAGTAGCAATATCCGACAACGATTCAAAATATTTGTATGATTCTGCGACGAGTTCCTTACAAGACCGCAATTGAGCATTTTCTTCATTGACTTGTCTAGCTAAAGTACGTAATCCCTCTAAAAAGATATATCAATAGAATATGAGTAACACGCGTGTTAGAAAACTTTTATAATTAGCTAATACAAATATCGCACCGCGTAGCAATGTATTGTATGTTACACTCAAAAATCCTTTCCAATTAAAAATACTAGTGAGAAGGTGCAATAATAATCTTGCGCCTTTTCGAAAATTGTAATCGTCATCTTGTCTTAATCTGCTGACAACGTCATCCAATTTTGAGCAGATCCTTGGTAATAAGTGGATTAAATCTTTCACGAAACACTCAGAAGGTTCATTTTCCAATATTGTCAAAAGTTCTCTTACAAGGAAACATACTTGTTTTATTGATATGCCTTGTGTTTCAGATTGTGATGACTGCACATCTATTTTAACGTCCAAAAGGTAGGCTATCTAAATATCACGACACAGTATTATCAAACATGATCAGTGCTTGTAACGACAATTTAGAAGTTATATATGCAGTATCTCAAGATCACCAGATACCTTTTTAATTATAAATTCTTTAGTAAATTCAAAATCAATCAATTTTAAATTCAAAATCAATTTTTTCTAAATAAAAAATCAGGTTATTAATAGTTTTTGGATAATACTTGAAAATAAAGTTTTTTTATTGCAGTAATCATACTTGCTAGTTTCAATTTCAAGAGCAAATTTTATATTTTATTAATATTTTATTTAAAAATTTTATTTTAATATTACAATAAAATAATTAATATTTCATAAAAATTTTAATTTGTACTGTTGGACTTCTGTATTTTTTAATTTTTGCTTTTCCACTCCATTTCTCTCGTATTGCTTCTTCACTATAGTCAAATTTTCTAACTTGATGAACAGACAACAATATTTCTGTTCTTCAATTCCTTCCCTTCAATCTTTATTTCTAATCTAATAGTATGAGCACCGAATGAAAATGTTACGTTAGTTGCTTTGTTAACAAATAAGAATATAATATGCATCTAATATCCTTTGCTCGATTTCTTATTATATGTACGGTTACGTTACAAATGTGAATTACGCGGAGATAACAGAAAAATATTATAAATATAAAGAATCAGAATATTAAAAATATAGATATTAAGAGTAAGAAATTAAACTGTACTTTACATTTATGCGTAATCACATCTTCTGTACTTCACTCGGTTCTTCTTTATAGCATAATCACATAAATATGAAGTAATGATAGCAGCACAAGGAAAGAAGAACAAAGAATAGGATAATAGATAATAAAGAATAAAGAAGTTGAACTGTAATTACAATATAAAGCTGCAATTATAAAAATAAACATAAAGTATAAAATTAAAGAAAAATATAAAAAACTTGGTAAATATGCATATTAGGTCAAACCTCACCGATGACCTTGACCTTGACACATGTTGTCAAGGTCACTCTCCTGAGTGACCTTTAGAAGGTTTTAGCCGGCGGTCATTGTTTATTAAAAAGTCATAAACAAAAAAAGTTTAACAAATATAGCAGTTATTTTGAGTATTGAAAGGCATAAACGACCTTGATCTTGACATATGTTGTCAAGGTCATCCTCCTGAGTAACCTTTAGAAGGTTTTAGCTGGCGGTTATTGTTTATTAAAAAGTTATGAACAAAAAAAATTTGGTGGGGAAAATTATTTAAAGCAGTGAATTGTTGGTATAATCATGGCAAAAGCATGTTGAAGCTTTATTAAAGCAAATAATGGTTGGTTATTGACAAAAACCTATAGACTAGTGACGCGCTTTACAAGTATGTGCTTTCTATAAGTTGAAGCACATACAAAGCACACACTTATAAATCACGCCACTAACCTATAGATTAGTGACGCGCTTTACAAGTATGTGCTTTGTAAGTTGAAGCACATACTCTCTATTCTCTGCTTTAAATAACTTTTCTTTCAATATACCAACAATTCGCTACTTTAACTAACTTTCCTTCGTTCATACATGTACTATTTCTACATAAATATCAGTCATTTATGTCTAATAGTACTCAAAATAACTGCTATATTTTTCAATTTTTTTTGTTTATAACTTTTTAACGAACAATGACCGCCGGCTAAAACCTTCTGAAGGTCACTCAGCAGAGTGACCTTGACAACATATGTCAAGGTCAAGGTCATCGGTGAGGTTTGACCTAATATGCATATTTACCAAAAACTTATTTTAAATGGCCACCAAAAAATACTTAAAAAGCACATCTTTGAAAGAAATGTTTCAGATAAAAGTTGCTATTCCCAACAAGTAAAAAATAGCATTAATTTGACTTTGTCAATAGCAGCGTTCAGATCACATCAAGATTACTTCGATTTTTTCTCAGGATTCTCCTATTTCTATTGCACATTCTTATAACTGGCATTGAAACATTTCCAAAACAACAGTCATATGACCTTTATCAGTTGTTTCAGACATGTAGCCATTCAATTTTTTTTAGTACTTTTTAAGTGCCTATCAAAGATATTTCAAGAGAAATGTTACAGACAAAAGTTTTATAGAGATATATAAAAAGAACTAATGACCTTTACAAATCACTTCAAGATTACTTTAAATTTCTCATATTAAAAAAATCTAATTTTTATTATATATTCTTGTCATCAAACACCTTAAAGGATTTAAATCCATGTCACATTTACGTCACTAGATCTATGTAAATTGAACGTAAAAGTACTAGGATTTTACTTATAATTGTAAAAAAAGTTATGTAACTATAAAATCTTTGGTATTTAAGGTAGTTGGCTCGAAAATCGCAATCCACAAGAAAAATTTGAAAATTTAACTGTATGTTAATAAATGTGAGGTCTACACGTTTGTGTGCAATTTAAAAGTTATTGACCGTCCCGAACCCGAGATATTCTCTATCAAAAATTGCATTTTTTACATGTACTGGATACACAAAGCAGACGAAAATCTGGTATTTTTATTTTTTACATTTAGAACAAACCACAACACAGTGATGAAAAAGTATAGTAGGACACTTTAGGAATATCTACTAGTAAAAAAAACCGAAATTATTGACCACTTAGATTTAGAAATACAATAATAAATAAACCTCGATTTTCACGATTATTCGACGTAAAGAAGCGACTGGAGGAGAAAAATAACAGAAGTCTTTTGTTTCACGTGTGAGGGACAGAACTATCCAAAAGTTTTCAGCCTGTAACCGTAAATAGTCGGATGTTTTCACGTCGATTTAGAGTATAAAATTTTGGATTGTTCATTGTACTGTCGCGAGACAACTACCTTAAAGTGTCGAGCAGGAGTAAATAGTTGTATTGAATAAGACAGTCGTAAGAAATCAGATGATTAGCTTCTCGAAAAAGTTTCAACTATAAGAACATGCAAGAAAAATTTGAAGCTTTTACTTGAAAAATTCAAAGTAACTGACGTGATCTCAACACCATCACTCAAAGCAAGTGTTGAAATTATGTCAAAATAAAGGTTACTATTTGTTCTTTAAAATCAAGCAATTTTTATCTGGAACATGTCTCCCCAAAATGTGTTGCTTCTAAAATATCTTTTAGAAACCTTAAAAAATATTTTATAAATAACTAACATTTTTTGGCACTTAGCACTTTGCCGTTAGGAAACATTCATTTCATGAACATTTTAATAAACTTCTATAAATTTTATATGTTAATAAATTAGATATATCTGCTGGAGTTTTTATCAGTCCAAAGTCGGCTGTCATATGATGATCGTTCAAAAACTCGTCCGATGGTAATTGAACTAGTTCACTTTGTGTGTATGTGTTCATTTATGAAATGGATCACAATTATAATAAAATTTTCCCTATATAATTATTTTGTTAAAGAATAATAGAATTTATATTAAGAGCTATAATTAAAAAGATATCTAGTGTATAATTTTTAACACTTTCTATTCCAAAGCCGAAATTTGGGAAAAGTAAAAAAACAGCTTGTATAAACGCAGATTTACAGCGGTATTTTACGTCCGAGATGATGGTATTAAATTATATATGCTGTTATTATATTGCTATTATCATATCTGCAATGATAATCACATATAACTTAATATCATTATCTGAAAAAAAGATTGTGCACACATAAGCTTATCTTTATACAAACTTTTCATCCTAGGATTTTTACATGCTCTTGAAGTTTATTGAAAATGGAAGCGTATCTTGTGATATATTAAAATTTTTGATATACCTTTGCGTCAAATTTTCTGAAATATGCTGGATTTTTAGAGCACAGTATAGAACCTGTCTCCCAGGATTCATTCTCTATTGTCACAGAAGCGTTTATTTTATTTTCTTTCATAGGTTTCTTTCCCCTTTTACTATTTTTTTTTTCAATTTTTACAAACGGCGGCAACGGAAAATAATGAAAGTAACATGGTGGTGGTTGGTATTTGGTGTCACATAATGTTAACAGCATATTGAATTCACTTTGCAAATATATCAAAGTGTCCAAACGTTTTAGAACTTGTTTTCGCAGTAATGGATCCGTTTGCGTGACAAAGCCTGAGATTATTTCTCTAAGCCTGTAACATTTCTCTTGTAGTTATTTACAATTTTATCCAGACTGATAAAATATTCATCATCAGTCCATAGCGCTTGTCAGGTCAGCGCATAGTGAATCTCTCTCATATGCCTGTAGCGCGTACGTTGATCATTTTATTACAGGCATATGGGACCTACTGTTTTACGCCGATTCCGAACGGCTAAAATCGAGAGGCTTCTCTTGGCATATATATTAGGATAAAATATTAGGAATACAGAAATTATGTGTATATTACACTGCACCATAAAAAAGATTTAATTAAAATAAATGCTTACCAATTAATACCACATATAATAAGATCTAATGTTGAAGATTCTGGTATATCAAAATTTTGTGGCATTAACATTCCACATCCTAAAAGAGCATCTATAGCCTCTAATTCTTCATACTCACTGAGCCTCATACAACATGTCTTAAGAAGTCGAAATAGTATCGATGCAATTGGACCGTTTCTTTTATTTCCAAAATTTAATACGTAATTTTGTGGTTCGTCTTCTGCATTATTTAGTCCAAATTTAGGCACTAGATCTTCCCTGAAAAAATTATGTATATATACATATATAGTATCTATATGTTTATTTATTTATTTAAAATTATCATTCTTTTATATTTTACCATTATACGATCATCATATGATTAATCAGATATTTATAATTATACAGGGTGTTCGGAAAGGTAAGGTCAATCGACTAGGAGGTGAAAGAGGAGCATGAGTAGAAAACATATTGTAAATAAAATTTTTTCGTATTCGCTATGGTTTAGAAGATACAGCGCTTTATAGGGGTGTATAAAACGTGTGAAAACCCCTTAATATTTCGAAAAATACGCATTTCCGAAAAAAATGTTTTATACAAAAGTTGTAGGGTTTTAAGTAAAGCATTACACGGAGAAATTAGTATGACCTTGAATAGCGTTCTCAAGGTCTCGTAAAGAGGTTATCTTTACGTGACCTTGAGAACGCTATTCAAGGCCATTCTAATTTCTCTGTGTAATAGTTTACCTAAAACCCTACAACTTTTGTATAAAACATTTTTTTCGGAAATGCGTATTTTTCGAAATATTAAGGGGTTTCCACACGTTTTATACACCCCTATAAAGCGCTGTATCTTCTAAACCATAGCCAATACGAAAAAATTTTATTTACAATATGTTTTCTACTCATGCTCCTCTTTCACCTCCTAGTCGATTGACCTTACCTTTCCGAACACCCTGTATAATTATTATATGTATAGTTATTCAAATCTGATTTTAAAAAAATATGTTTTTAAGAGTGACATACAAGATGTCTTAAAAAATTATTGCATTTTGATGAGAAAAAATAAATGTCAAACATATTTTTATAATATTATCTCAGCCGCAAAAAAAGCGGTACACTAAAAATGTAGGAAAAATTTACCAAATTTCAAATGATTATAACTTGGTAAATAATAAACATAAAAATATTTTTTTAAATGTAAAATAAAGCTTCAAAAGTCCACTTTAAGAATATTTGAATGGCAATAATGCTCGGCCATTTTCTTCAAAATAGCGAATGACAAAGGGAGAGTATGCAAAGTTGATAAATAAAGATCCGAGTTTGCGGCAGTCCACGGCGTGAATCAGGTATCGCAGTCCAATAGGGCAAAATGCACATAAAAGTATAGTGTTACCTTGAAAATGCTTCTTTACCGAGCTCCATGCGATCATTATTCGTTGAGTAATGCAAATTAAAGAAAAGCAGTTTTTTAAATTAAATTTGGAATAGCTCAGCAAATAATTATTGCATCGAGCTCGGTAAAAAAGCATTTTCAAGATAACACTCACTTTCATGTGCATTTTGTCTTATTGGGCTGCGATACCTGATTCAAATTTCATTGTAAAATAATAAACCTGAAAAAAATATGTAACTCAAAACTTTAATAAAGAGATTCTGTATGTGCTCTATCAGTTTCTGCCATTAATCCATTTCAAAACAGTCAGTTACGTTCACTAAACCTCGTATGCTAAACCTACAAGATTGTTAAAAAGGTAACTAAAAAAAAATAATAACGCGAATATATTACATAATATAGCTGACAGATTTAATATTTACAATAACATATAGAATTGCAAAAAGCATATAGAAATTATTTTTTAAACTTTTAAATCGTATAATTTCTTTTATTTAACGTTTATCTGTTAATTTTATAAGTAAAACAATCATCTTTTAATTTTATATAAAAATATATAACAATATAATTTCTTTTGACTGTTATTTAAGCTGGCAAAATACCTTTGTCGTGTGCAAAAAATGACCTATTTTTAAGAATTTTTTTCTCAGTAAATTACATAGTAATCAATGCGGGTTTTTTCTATTAGTTATATATTTGAGTGTATGTAAAGAAATAAGATTTTTTGAAAATTGTAACTGTTACAGAAGTAGCGTGTACCTGTGCATGTTTCCAGTGTTTGCATGATTTTGCACCGTAGCGCGTAGGTTAGTTCGATCTAAAAATTCAATATTTTCTTGTAAAAAAATATTATAGTTACGAATTGTCAGGGTGATTTTTTAATTTATAACAATTCACAAAATTACGTAACTTGAAAAAAGTTACGATTTTGCTTCAAAATTTTCCACAATCTTGTTATAAAAAAAAATAAAATAGAAAATCGGAAAAAGTCCCCAACAGTTCGTAACTATAACATTTCTTTACAAAAAAATATTGATATTTTTTAGATCGGACTAACCTACAATGCAAAATGCAGACACTGGAAAAATGCACTGGTACACACAACTTGCTAAAAAAATTAATATTTTTTATAAATCTTAATTTTTTTACAGAATACACTCAAATACATAACGAATAAAATAAAAGACCTTACAATTGATTACTGCAGTATTTACTGAGGAAAAAATTCCTAAAAATAAGTCATTTTTGCGCGCGACAAAGATGTTTGTCCCCTTTACTGAAGTATGCAGTGGTTTGGGACATTTTGTATGGAAAAAACAAAATACTACTTCAAAGCGTCAGAAAAAATCATATGTATAAAATTTAATTTTATATTTACGTAAATATCATAAATTATGTAACCAATCAGAAAAGAATTCGTAGTTCTATATATGTATGTATATGTTCACATATAAAAGTTTTCAATTTTATAGAGTATATTATATTGCATCATTTACCTGGATTCTAATTTATCTGTCATATACATATTAACAAACTCATCTTCAATACAGTTACTAATTTTTTGGATAAAATCAATGTTAATGCGTTCAGTTTGTTCAATTATTTGTGCTAGTTGGTCATAAAACAGAGGCTGCGATTTACAACAATTTTTCACGCTCTTCATTACCTTATCTGTAAAAGATGTTTACATTATGCATTTATATATATTTCTCTTTATATTTACTTATTTATATTAATTTATGAAGCAAATGTTGCATTAAACTTTGTCATCTTACTTAAGCTTTTATACCACATATACAGAGTGCTTTAATATGGGACAACCTTTGGGGATGGTAGGTCTTACCAATAGAATCAATATTTATTAAGGAACACGTGTTTTCCGACGCGCCCTTGAAGAGCTACGCATCCTTGTTCGGATTGCCTGTGAAGTAAGCAACTCGCACGATAGCATTGCGCGTGATATCTGACAATACTAGTCCACATGTTCTTTAATTTTATTTTTCTCTTTCATGTTCTTTTTAATTTTTATTTACATATTTTATTACAGGAGGTGCTCAAAGTGCCTGCCTTGCACCTGATTATATCAATTACATCTGTATAATGAATTCCTTACCCTTCAACTTTTAACATGCCCCACAAAAAGAAATCAAGAGGCGTCAAGTTCACCGACATGTTAAAAGTGGAAAGACAAGGAATTCATTAGACAAATGTAATTAACGTAATCATCAGATGCAAGGCAGGCACTTTGAGCATCTCCTGTAATAAAATATGTAAATAAAATTTAAAAACAAAAAATACAAAAACAAAATTAAAGAACGTATAAACTAGTATTGTCAGACGTCACGTGAATGGCTATTGTGCGAGTTAGTTGCCTACTTCACAAACAATCCGATTAAGGATCCGTTGCTTCTCAAAGACGCATCGGAAGACACGCGTTCCTTAACAAAAATAGATTTTTTTAAGGAGACCTACCATCCCTTAAAGTTTGTCCCATGTCTTCTGAAACACCCTGCGTATACATGCACATTATAGCTGTAAAATTATACAAAATAAACGTACTAAATAATTTCAGAGCTTGATCGCATGTTTCAGCTTTCTCTGACAAATGCTTTATTGCCATTACTGCTCCCATGACACCTTTACATTTTGTACTGAAACATATTATATAATCCAACATTTACGTTTTATATAAATTTATATAAAAAGATTATGAATATAATTTTATGTTAATTTTATGCCTGACTTACATGGGTTTAGCACTAGACAATTGTTTTTGCAACAATATAAACAAATCATCCCGTAAAGATTCTGAGGTAGAGTCATCAACTAGACATAATCCGTGCAATAAATCATTTAAAGTGCCAACTTCTTCTAATCCAAAGCAATCTATTTTTTCTAGTAAAATTCTTAAATGATTGCAGTGTGATACTAAACAATCTCTTTCCGTTGAATTCTCTGCCATTTTGCAAAGTACATTCAGGGCATGTTTCATAGTTTGATCATTATTACCCATGAGAAGAATAGTATTTTTTACAATTTCACGTTGCTTAAACGGAATTTCTTTTTGACTGAGAAACTGTAATCGAAACCATTCTATTGCAAAAATAATAAATACACGTTCTTCAGACTTCAACAGTTTACCAGCTAATTGCAACATTGGCGATTGTAATTCCCAAACAACCTGAAAAAGATATATATGAAGCATAATGCAATATCATATATACATATATTATATACCGTGTTTCCTCAAATATATGGGATCAAAGTATTGCAGTGGTAGATTCAGGACAAAAAAACAATAAAAAGAAGTTTATATCAATAGGCGCTTTCCATTTACACTCAAGTGAGCTGAATCACTCAGTTATGTGAGTTCTTGGGACTCAGCTAAGACGTAAGTTGTTCAGTGAGTAAAAGAAATTTACCTGCTTATTTTGGTGACAAAGCTATCGCATAACAATACAAGTTCATAATCTCACTTTTAATGTGAGTCTAAGGACACGGTCTCGATTGTGAATAAAAATTCAGTTGAATCTCACTTGCCATCAGCATCAAAAGGAACGTGCATTCAACTGAGTTATGACGTCGTCACAAGTGAGAATTGACTGAGTTTTGATGTAAATGGAAAGCTACTAATGTGTCCTATATATAATTGTAATTTTTGTCAAATAAAGACAAATTACATAAATTTTTCGTTTGCAAGATATATACAAACCTCTTTATAATCATTATAAAGTGTATGAAGTAAACTTATCCTGTAGAAACCGCAACGTATATTTTGCTTCAATAAAGCTTCTGCATTTTTTTGCTTTATTGTCCCAGAGAATATTAAAAGCAAAATTATTAAATCCAATGGTTTTGGGTTTTTATTAATATCTTTTATTACTGTTATTGCGGCATCTGTCACGTCTTTAGCTAGTAACATACACATCTTTAACGTTTTAACTATCTGTACTTGATTTTTATAACAGTTTTCAGCTTTATCTCCTGCAAGAGGCTGCATTTCTATATTACGTAATATAAGCAACATTTGTTTGACAATATCAGAAGATACACAATCGTTAAGGAGAAATCTGCAATACAATTTAAAAAGTTATTGTAACTAAATACTAAGAGCACGAATAATAACACAAATTTAGAATTAAATATAATGTACCTGATGACAATTGGTACAAGTTCAATTTTCATATTTGTTTTTAACAATTGTAATACTTTAATTTTATATTCTTCCAAGTACTCCTTGCCAAGATTAAAACTGGCAATACAATTCAAAATTACATTCGTCAATTCGCAATTTTCCTCTAACATTTTTGTTAGAATTTCAGCGACAATCTGATGCTGAGCATCTGACAGAATGTCAGGCAGAAATAAAATGAGTTCATGTTGAAACCACAGTGGACATGTTTCTAATAGCTGTTGTATATTTGTAGTTAATATATCAATATCAGTTATAGTATCCAAAAAGCGAAATTGATGTAACAGTAATACAGCCCAAGGTACTTCCTCTAAAGTGTCTCTATATAAAGATATATAATGTGTGCATTAATTAAAATATGATCGTCTTTTTTCAGTATCACAATTATAAAACATATAATAATAAAACATATAATTATAAAACATATAAATAATAGAATTAAGTTCATGGAATTGTATGTATGTGTATACTGTATATACATATCTACATAATTACACATTTCTACACATGCACGTAAAATATATATAAGTATATATCATATGTACACTGTTGGCCAAAAATATGAAACTATTAATTAAAAATGTCTACTATAACATAAAATATCAAACTAATGCGTTAAAATTTAACATATTATTTTGTTTTTTAATAAAATAGAAAATGATATAAAATGTTAGAAAGTTCTATAAACAATATTTTTTACAAGAGAAAGAGAGTTATTAAACATTTTTTTCATCAGAATAGCCATCCTAACATTTAATCACTTTTTTTACTATCTAGGTAATTTAGATACAAATTTATTTTTTCTGACAGAAAACTCATTTATTTTCTAAAAACAAGGCCACAGTTCAATTTCGGGAAAGAAGCTTGATGACTATAGTCCATTTTTTTAGAATTAAATAATGTTATTTTAACCACAACTGTATCGGTAATACTTATTTACTTTCATATTAAAAAAAATATTGAGCAAAAGCATTTCACTGAAAAAATATTTTTAAATTTCTCTCTCTCTCTCTCTCTCTCTCCCCCCCCCCTCTTCCCCCCTCTCTAATAGTGTATATAAGTGTACATAAATGTATACATATACATATATCAATATTTGAAAATCAAAATCATTTTGATAAGTTAAAATTGTAATACGTAAAAAAATTATCATTATATAGTTTCAATATTTATATCAATTATATTTTATTTATTCAAAACTATACATAGGCAAAAATATTTAAAATTTAGAGATTCAGCAAAATTATATAAATTTCAATCTTCGATACTTACGCTAGGAGAATAGATTCATTAAGTTTAGACATGAAGATATTATATACATCGGTTTGAATTTCTGTAACTTCTAATAGAATTCTTGCAAGAGTCATTTTGCTTAGAACGCCAAAACCATTATTGTCAGTAGATATTTCCATGTCGTTCAACATTTTTTCAAAATTCTTCTCATTTCTAATATAATCCTCTATGGAATCAACTATATCCTTCTTCTGATATTGCTTTAAATTCAATACTTTTTTCATTTTCCATTTGACAATGGATGGAGGAACATCTGTACAAAGAAATTTTATCATGCAAAGTGTCATCTTCTAAATTTTTTATTAGAAAATAGAAAAGAGATTTGTATAATAAAGAAACTTACTAAGTGTATGTATGCAATCAGTTGATAATACGATACCACATTTCTGTAAAAAATTAGAAAAAACAGATAGTACATGGAAATTTTGCTTTTCTTGATGTTCCCTGTTATCAATTATATGTTTCTTTAATTCCTTATTATTATTATGTTTCTCTGATCCTGTGCATAATTGAAATTCCTTAGGTTGTTTTTTCCTCTGAGAAATAAAAGGTTTAGTAACTGTTTCGATAGATGATTTGTGGCATATTTTCCTAGGAGAACTTTGACTGATATTAATATCTTGGGTAATATGTTTTAAATTTCTTTCAAGTGTAGTTTTGCTCCGTTTGCTCTTTGCAACGTTATATTCATTGCCCGAAAGGTCAAGATCATCATCTGAAGTTTCCTCTAATGAATTAAGATTTGCAATTTTATGCTTCTGTGCAACTGATTTTTCCACAGATGGATTAGCAGTGTCTAAAGACTTATTTGTCGTTGATACACTGTTTCTTGATAAATGTATAGTCTCTTGTTGACTTGATATAAAAGATGTATTTACTGATACTTGGCTATTAGGCTGTTTTGACATTGATGTCTTAGCTTTCAATATTTTAGGGGCAACAACCAAATCATCCGTCTCCGACACATCATTCTCAGATTCACAAAAACTTCTTTTTTTACTTTTATTAGAGAAATTCTTTTCTCTTGAATAAATGTTTAAAGATTTTAATGTTGACGATCTGATATCTGACCATTTTCCTTCACAAACTGAACCACTCTTTTCTTGCGTTATAATGTCAGTGCTGCGGGAACTCATTTGTTTATTGCTAATAGAGTTAATTTTCTCTAACGATTGATTAACTGGTTGTACTTCTTTGAGCAAGCTACTTTTTATCAATTTTCTTTTATCCATAGCAAATTTAGAAGAAATTCTTTTCTCATTCTCAATATTCTCGGAATTAGAAATTTTAAAACTGATTCAAAATAACACTTCGCGATTGATGATGATTAGCAAAAGATAAAATTTGTCTTTCAAAATTGTATTTCACCCTCACAATATCAGAGACAAAGAAACAAATTCTTTTTAGGCGGGACTATTTATTCGCACAATGTCATCGACTATTTAATCCATGATGTAACATGTAAGTCAATCATGTAGAGCTCTAAGGGTGCGATCACATGAAGCGGAACAGCGTACGCAGAAAATCGCGGAACGAGAGCCTTGACCAATCACAAGCGTTCCGTGAATTCACGGAACGCTTGTGATTGGTCAAGGCTCTCGTTCCGCGATTTTCTGCGTACGCTGTTCCGCTCCATGTGATCGCACCCTGAGGCCGGTATTCATAGTCGGATCTTATTTCAAGACCATCTTAAGTAATGTCTTAAGACGCTAATACGGCTCTGTGATTGGTCCATGACATCTTAAGATTGAACTTAAGACAATCTTAAATATAAGAACCGACTATGAATACCGGCCTGAGTATTCTCGTTTGCCATTTTGGATCCAATCATCTGTGAAAACATAACCTTTTCGTAAGCGTCAATATACTTTTCGGTCTCGCAATTAATGTAAAAATGAAGCTGAAATATCGATTCCGTAAAACTGAAAATAAGTATTAATTGATTCTTAATTGATTAGTCGGGAGCCGAGAACTCCGCGTTGACGGTGGCGACACAGTTGTCAGCGGTAGCAGAGAGAAACCTGAGAGCGGCCATCCCTTTGTTCTTGCGGTGGATGCATTTTCCGACGCGCCACCTGAAGAAGTTGATGTAAACTACGCTCGTCACGGTCGTAGCGGTACATGGGTGCGTATCCGTACTATGGTTGGTGTCCAAACTACTGAAAATCGATAAGGTTAATGAGTCAGACAAGGACCGACAACAATCGCTCCGTCCTTGTCTCACGTATCACGTTACGGTAGGCGAGCTAGCAGCGGCGAAGCTGAAATTTCCTTTTAGCCGTCTCGCTCACAATCAGTCTTGCTTCTCTTACGCGCTGCGTTCCGTTCAACTTCAAAAATTAATATCTCTGGTTACATTTGTCGTAGAGAAATCTTTAAAAAAGCATTTTAAAGCTAAAGAGACAATCTTTTTGAAAAAATAGTTTATGTTACAAGAAATTGCAAATTCCAATTGTTATAAGCAATTGAAATGTTTAATTAATTTTTTTACTAAAAAGTGCATTAAAAAAATTTTTTTAAATAATGCTATCTTATTCTCTACTTCATTCTGAAAGTACACATATTTTTTATTTTATGAAGAAACGATGGATTCTATCTTTTTATATAATTTTAATGACTGAGATGCCGCGCCGTGCTTGCGTCTCTGGCTCGACCAAGTGGCACGGCACATCAATTTCTTCGGAAATCTCTTGTATGTACATACAGCTTATTAATAATATAATATATAATGTTGAATATAATTAAAATTATACAAATCACATTTTTTTGTTATGAATATTACATTTTAACAATTGTGTAGTATTCTGGTAAAGTAAATTGTTTTGTTTTACTGTACAGCGCTGTATAATTTAATCGTTAATTTTCTTTTCTGTTTTGAATTGCCGGGATTTTCTGTAATAAATGTTATGCTCCAATTTTTCTTATCGGGAAATTAATAAAGTTATATAAAGTACAGTGTAAATTTCAATTTTGTTGAACTCCACGCAGAAGATGAAAAAATAATAGCGTAGTCACTTACAGACTTGTAGAGCGCCAAAAGTCTGGGTCTAATAGGAAAAAATTGTCCGATAAGAAAATTTAAAGCACAATATCTATTGCAGAAAATCCCAGCAGTTCAAAACAAAAAAGAAAATTAACGGTTAAATTATACACAGCAGTAACAAAATATACTTTATCATCAGAAACAATGCACAATTTTTAAAATGTAATATTTATAACAAAAATGTAATTTGTATAATTGTAATTATATTCAATTATAAATTATATGTTATTACATTATATTATATATTATGTCATTTATACTGTACATACATTCTTCCTACAAGAGATTTCCGAAGAAATCGATGTGCCCTCTGCTATTTGATCGAGCCAGAGCCACGAGCACAGTGCGGCACAACGCGGTGCAGCCTCAGTCATTAAAATTATATAAAAAATAGAATCTATCGCTTCTTCATAAAATAAAAAAATATGTATATACTATCAGAATAAAATAAAAAATAAGATAGCATTATTTTAAAAAATTTTTAAATGTATTTTTTAATAAAAAATTAATTAAACATTTTAATTGCTTATAACAATTGAAATTTGTAATTTATTGTAACTTAAAACTATTTTTTTTCAAAAAGACAGTCTTCTTAGCTTTAAATCCTTAGCTTAATTTTTTAAAGGTCTCTCTACGACAAATATAACCAGTAATATTAATTTTTGAAGTTGACCTTCATTTTTCACGAAAATTGTATTGCTTATAACTTGCAAAAAAAATATTTTGGACGAATAAAAATTATGTATCTGCTTATTTTATGTATATTTAATGTAAATGAAGTTTTACAAATTTAAAAAATACGAGGTCATTTCTCGTTCGATTTGACGTGGAATATTGCCCATATATGCAGTATAATAAATTAAGGGGGAAACCTGCTATAGAACGTTTGAAAAAGAATAATTTTTTGCGATTTTTTTTCTCGGCTTCAATAAAACGAATCTTTTCTAAACTTCTGGGGTGTTTTAGTACAAATTTTGACATTAACAAAAGAATTTTTTTATACAAAAATATTGATCTTTAATATGAAATGTTTAGCGATATTCAGAACGTTTATTTTTCATTCACGTACACTCTAGCGTGAGTAATTTGTGTCTGTAACAAAAAAACGAAAACATTTCTTAATTTTTATGTAATTACCTTCTATGTGAACCTCAAAAACTTTTTAATTATTGAAAATTAAACAAATTGTGAGACTTTGAAGAAAAACTGAAGTAAAACTTTTTCTTCAGTCTCACAATTTGTTTAATTTTCGATATTTAAAAAGTTTTTGAGGTTCACATAGAAGGTAATTACATAAAAATTAAGAAATGTTTTTGTTTTTTTGTTACAGACACAAATTACTCACGCTAGAGTGTACGTGAATGAAAAAAAAACGTTCTGAATATCGCTAAACATTTCATATTAAAGATCAATATTTTTGTATAAAAAAATTCTTTTGTTAATGTCAAAATTTGTACTAAAACACCCCAGAAGTTTAGAAAAGATTCGTTTTATTGGAGCCGAAAAAAAAAATCGCAAAAAATTAT
Source organism: Harpagoxenus sublaevis (assembly GCA_030770355.1). NCBI lineage: Eukaryota > Metazoa > Arthropoda > Insecta > Hymenoptera > Formicidae > Harpagoxenus > Harpagoxenus sublaevis. The sequence goes on from JASTWR010000784.1 coordinate 62,159, forward strand.
TCTTTTTCAAACGTTCTATAGCAGGTTTCCCCCTTAATATATTATACTGCATATGGGCAATATTCCACGTCAAATCGAACGAGAAATGACCTCGTATTTTTTAAATTGATTGTAAAACTTCATTTACATTAAATATACATAAAATAAGCAGATACATAATTTTTATTCGTCCGAAATATTTTTTTTGCAAGTTATAAGCAATACAATTTTCGTGAAAAATGAAGGTCAACTTCAAAAATTAATATTACTGGTTATATTTGTCGTAGAGAGACCTTTAAAAAATTAAGCTAAGGATTTAAAGCTAAGAAGACTGTCTTTTTGAAAAAAAATAGTTTCAAGTTACAATAAATTACAAATTTCAATTGTTATAAGCAATTAAAATGTTTAATTAATTTTTTTATTAAAAAATACATTTAAAAATTTTTTAAAATAATGCTATCTTATTCTTTATTTTATTCTGATAGTATATACATATTTTTTTATTTTATGAAGAAGCGATAGATTCTATTTTTTATATAATTTTAATGACTGAGGCTGCACCGCGTTGTGCCGCACTGTGCTCGTGGCTCTGGCTCGATCAAATAGCAGAGGGCACATCGATTTCTTCGGAAATCTCTTGTAGGAAGAATGTATGTACAGTGTTACGTCCGGGGTTTTTCGAGTGGCGCGATTACGCGATTTGTCAACCGGCGGACGTAATTTATACCGAAAGAAGTCGAGAATTAAACTTCGGTATACTTCGGTAAACTTAAATAGATCTTATAGTCACGGGCCGAGCGGAAACTTGTGACGTTCAGAGGAGATAAACTTTATAAGTTTTGCGCGGATAACTATCGATTTCTTCGTATAAATTAATGACGTTTAGGGAAAAACGTTTTTGACAGGGAAGCCCTTTTCTTTTGCGGGCGGAAATTAGGCAGGATACTAGCAGAGGAAATCTTGGGACAGGGCTACGTTGGAACCTCGGCCGAGAATCGCCACTCTGCATGGCGCTTAACGGAGAGGGGTTAAGAGTCGGAGGGACCCGTGCCTCGCCCTCTGTGAGGGGCGCGCTGCTCGGGGGGTTTAGGGGGAGATTTTTATGAGGAATGATCGCGAACACATATTTTAACGGACGGGGAGACATTTACACGAATCACAGGCACTTATGCTCGGTACGTCGAACGGCGGAAATAAATCGGTTGCACTCACCGTATTTAAACACAAGATCACAGTATCGTTTATTCAGTTGATTATGTCCGTTCGGACAAAAGCAGGTTCACAAACTTTAATTTATTTCGAATGGCGCAGTCGAAATTGTCGATCAACTATTGAAAGGCGACGTGTCGCATATAGCGGAACGGAATATATGCTAAAACGTTTAATAATTAGAGTGACACGCACGGAAAGAAAAGAAAAGAAAAGAAAGAAAAGAAAATTTTGACATATATATATATATATATATGACGGAAAATCCTCCTCAAGGATTTTTCTTTTTCCGCGTGCTATATTTGATTCAAGCCACTGACTGCAGTCAGAATTCCCGGATCGAATATCGCAACGATATTCTGTGTCAAAATTTTCTTTTCTTTCTTTTCTTTTCTTTTCTTTCCGTGCGTGTCACTCTAATTATTAAACGTTTTAGCATATATTCCGTTCCGCTATATGCGACACGTCGCCTTTCAATAGTTGATCGACAATTTCGACTGCGCCATTCGAAATAAATTAAAGTTTGTGAACCTGCTTTTGTCCGAACAGACATAATCAACTGAATAAACGATACTGTGATCTTGTGTTTAAATACGGTGAGTGCAACCGATTTATTTCCGCCGTTCGACGTACCGAGCATAAGTGCCTGTGATTCGTGTAAATGTCTCCCCGTCCGTTAAAATATGTGTTCGCGATCATTCCTCATAAAAATCTCCCCCTAAACCCCCCGAGCAGCGCGCCCCTCACAGAGGGCGAGGCACGGGTCCCTCCGACTCTTAACCCCTCTCCGTTTTATATATATATATATATATATATATATATATAAAGAAATTTTATAAAGACTAGGAGCAATCCGGTCGCGGGACCTCAGTTCCCGGCACGCCGAAAGCCACCCCGATGATCGCCCTTCAAGGGCGCTCCACCGGTCTGATCCGCCGAAACTGCACGGAAACCTTGATCTCGCACGACAAGGGCCTCGGAGGCTATGTCTTGCACTTCACTATATGGAGACTAAGTCTCGAACACTCGGATTTCGGCTAAGCTCTAATGCCGCTAGTCTACTTTCGAATTGATGCCACTGATAACGCTGTCAAACTCCGAAATCGAATACCGCGCGGCCCTCGGCGCGGGCCCTTTATATACTCTCAGCTCGATGGCCCCAAACGGGAGGGGAATGATGATCGTAAATCATCGAGCTGTCAGCTAATTTGTTAATTAACAGAGGTATAGAGTTAAAACCTACTCGCTAAGTTACGATTTAAATTTACATTTATATTTTAATATTCACGATTTAATTAAATGTCTCCTTCTATCTCAATTAACGATCTAGTTTTTATAAACGCGGATTTGCTCGCGGTACTTCGATCGCGTACTAGAACTTATTGATCGCATTCCTTAGGTTGTTATTCGCATTCCTGAGTGCGCAAACATCTCGGTACCCGAATAACAACCCGCGAGGAATTATCCTTAGTGTTATACAATTCAAATTATATCCTCCGCTTATAATTTCAATTGATTTAACGTTGTTTTAATTAAATGACGCTGTTTAAAATGTAGGTAAAAGACCGCGAGGAGAGATCATATATATATGACATTCGGTACGACTGTGTTCGTATCAACCTAATAAAGTCGTGTCACGCGAGAAGGCGACACTAGTTTCATAATGCGTGTTTACGGAGCGCCCAGCGCGAGTCGCGTAGCAACGTGTTGTTAGAAAAAAGGAGCTACGCGGGCGAGAAGCGGATGCCGGGAGCCTGCGACGCACCGAGCATTCATTCTTTTTCGAGTCTTTCGTAGAGTAAGAGCGTTCTCGTATGTGAGACGTGCCGGTAGAATAATTGAGGAACCGAATCGAAATTTCATATCGTTGTGATGCTGTATATCAGATAAGTGGCGAGAAGATTATTTCTACAACCAATAGATGAGATTTGAAATACGCCACAGGACCATACCGGCCTGGCGAACGATCACGCTATCACCGCTGCGTGTAAATGCATGAAGGAAGGGTCGCCATTACAGCATCGTGATATCTTACGAAGGAACAACAGATTGAAGTATATGATGCGCTTAACAGCCTACGAGAGAGAGATATATTCTTAAAGATAAGAATATATTATTCAAGCAGAGATTTCTCCAGTAATAAGGTAAATCTTAGATTTCTGACAACCACAGATCCTTGCCGGGTTTCAAAAGTCACTCGTACAATCGAGTGGTGTGGCGGATTAATATTCCCGTCTCTTTCATGCGATCTTGGTTACAGATTTCTGGAGAAGTTACATGAGTCGAATGTCTTTCAATGAGAGGTGTCGACTATAAACCAATAGTCGAACATCACATTTAACGCGTTAAATGGAGTCAAATCTGAGCTCAGTAAAATCTTTCTTTAATGGTATTATTTCGAAGGTTGCAACCGTTATTTCAATCTTTCTTTATTTTGCATAAAGTTAAATTACTCAATTCAAGTCAACGAAGCGGATTGTCATTTGTTAAACAAAAACAATCTTTCTGAATGCATATTCGCGCTGTTTATATTATTTACAGCGTTATTCATATTACAATATTTCCTTTGCGTTTAAGACTATTTTCATGTTAGATTTAAGCAAAGATTCTTTCGCACGTTTACGAATTTATAACGTCAACTGTAAGATATAACTTGATTTCTCTGCGAACTACGCGAAACGACGGTGATTGACGATACATATATTATTCGTATAGATTGATACGTCTCTCCTCTCACATATCTTATCAAATAGGATATTCATAAAACAAAGGACGTATAATTTGGTATAATACTTCTCTCGCATCATCGATCTTCATCTGATTATATTTCTATCGCAAGATTAGCTACATTCAAGGCCATTGACTATTAGAAGGAGAAAGGACGTTACGTTATAAAGGAATATATGACGTATCAATCTATTCCTCATATGTAATTGACTTTCTATGAATAATGCTTATCTATTTATGTGTTATTTTGATTTATATGTGATCTGTTTCATACGAATGGTCTGTTTATCCGAATCTATCATGATGCAAGCTATGATCTGATGAATAATAGTAATTGAAATTGCGTACAACTTATGGAAATACGAAACAAATACTGCTGGTCATAGAATTCAGGATTTAAAACTCATGTAATGAGATGAGTGTTACGAGGTGTGCTTAATTATATCAGTTGATGAAAGGACCATTCGTCTGAGTATTATTTTATATTATGTAACTCGCATTTGTATTTTATGTGAACTAATTTAAAAATGTTTGACGAATTTCAACTTTGAATATTTTGATTGACTATGTGAATATATGATCTCTCCCTCAAACAGTAAAAGTCGTGTGTCGCTTCCTCCCTCACTAAATCACAAGCCTAGGCTCATGCGTGAGCTTGTACGAAACAGACGCGCTTTGCGGATCGCGCGAGCCAGCGGCCGTCGAGCTAGCGGTTGCGCAATTTCTCGGAGAGCAGCCCCGAGTTTGTCTCGGGATTAATTAAGATATGTGTTATTTAATCATAAACACATTCAGATCACGGGTTACACTTTCAATGATTATTCGATTTATAAATGGTGTTAGTATCCTATTAATTTACAATTATAGCTTGACAGATTATTTTAACGGTACGTTTTGCAAGAATGTTTTACGCGATTTTGTGAGCGATCGGTGAGTCGAAAAGCGGCTCAACGCCGAGTAAAGCGAGATTAAACCTTTTTACAATAGGTCTTTAATTGATTAGCGATACATATAAACTTTATTTGTATAAAAGGGGAAAATCGTCGGCGACACGATCAAGTCATTGAGATTGCCTATAGGAAGGAAAGCGCGTCGGGGAAAATCGATAAATGAAGGCTCTCGCAATTCTGAGAATTGTGCCGGTTTGTCAGTTTCCGAACGGGCAGAGCGATCGTGAAGGCCGATGCGAACCGCGCTGGACGTAACAACAGTATAAATGACATAATATATAATATAATGTAATAACATATAATTTATAATTAAATATAATTACAATTATACAAATTACATTTTTGTTATGAATATTACATTTTAAAAATTGTGCATTGTTTCTGATGATAAAGTATATTTTGTTACTGCTGTGTATAATTTAACCGTTAATTTTCTTTTTTGTTTTGAACTGCTGGAATTTTCTGCAATGGATATTGTGCTTTAAATTTTCTTATCGGACAATTTTTTCCTATTAGACCCAGACTTTTGGCGCTCTACAAGTCTGTAAGTGACTACGCTATTATTTTTTCATCTTCTGCGTGGAGTTCAACAAAATTGAAATTTACACTGTACTTTATATAACTTTATTAATTTCCCGATAAGAAAAATTGGAGCATAACATTTATTACAGAAAATCCCGGCAATTCAAAACAGAAAAGAAAATTAACGATTAAATTATACAGCGCTGTACAGTAAAACAAAACAATTTACTTTACCAGAATACTACACAATTGTTAAAATGTAATATTCATAACAAAAAAATGTGATTTGTATAATTTTGATTATATTTAACATTATATATTATATTATTAATAAGCTGTATGTACATACAAGAGATTTCCGAAGAAATTGATGTGCCGTGCCACTTGGTCGAGCCAGAGACGCAAGCACGGCGCGGCATCTCAGTCATTAAAATTATATAAAAAGATAGAATCCATCGTTTCTTCATAAAATAAAAAATATGTGTACTTTCAGAATGAAGTAGAGAATAAGATAGCATTATTTAAAAAAAATTTTTTAATGCACTTTTTAGTAAAAAAATTAATTAAACATTTCAATTGCTTATAACAATTGGAATTTGCAATTTCTTGTAACATAAACTATTTTTTCAAAAAGATTGTCTCTTTAGCTTTAAAATGCTTTTTTAAAGATTTCTCTACGACAAATGTAACCAGAGATATTAATTTTTGAAGTTAAACGGAACGCAGCGCGTAAGAGAAGCAAGACTGATTGTGAGCGAGACGGCTAAAAGGAAATTTCAGCTTCGCCGCTGCTAGCTCGCCTACCGTAACGTGATACGTGAGACAAGGATAGAGTCCTAGATAACAGAGATGCGACATTGACGGTCAGGTCAGGTTAGATATATCGAGCTATCGCAATCTAATGGCGATTATTCCGATTATCCGCCATGTTGCTTCCATTATGAGTACTTATAAAGTGAAGAGAAATTGACAGAGTGAGGTTAAGTTGCAAGGAGAAGAAGGGGGAAGAGTAAGTGTTTCCTAAATAAAATCAATGTAGATATTTTTCTATTATTGTTTTCACCAATAAATTGCCATTAACATTATACAAATGTGCATTATACGTACCACTGATTGTTAATAAAATGCAATTATAGGGAAGCAAAATGGCGTTATAACCACGTGATTAGGCAGCCAATCAGGCCATGAGGTTCAATGTCGCATCTCTGATTATCTAGGTCTCTAGCTCGACGGAGTTAGCCCCCCCAAGTGGATTATTGATACTTTTTTTTTTACCAATCGTTTGGTGGTTGATTGGTAGTATTTGGTACCGTATTAAAAACGTTTGGTAGTTTCTCGTTTTTTTAGGAAATTAAAAACAAATTTTTGATTTTCTTTTAGCTCCCCCACTTTGACTTTTGTAATTTTTTTTTTTAAATCGATTGCCGATTGATTGGCAGTGTTTGGTACCGCATTAAAAACTTTTGGTGGTTTCGCGTTTCTTTAGGAAATCGAAAAAACCAATTTTTGATCTTTTCTTAGCCCCCCCACTTTGACTATTGTAATTTTTTTTTTTTTTAATCGATTGGCGATTGATTGGCAGTGTTTGGTACCGAATTAAAAACTTTTGGTGGTTTCGCGTTTCTTTAGGAAATCGAAAAAACCAATTTTTTAATGAATTTCTAGAATTTACTCGATCGCAAGCAATCCAGACCTCAATATATTTGGCAAACAATTGCTTATTTATAAATAAGTATTTGTAATTATTTGGAAATCATTTAGAGAAATTTGGAAAACCATTTTCATAATTTGGAAAAGAGTACATACATAATTATAATGGCCATCTTTACGCCGACCGTTTGATACGCGTACTAAGTACTAGATTTGGACTAAATTGGCTTAATTAGTACGTACGATGGTGTAAACAATAAATGCCGTCACACACAAAATGCATAACGTTGCATAAGCATAGCATAAGACCGCTGGACCAATGAGCATCTTACGTAAATTAATATGGCGACTTTATGCTGGATGCTCATTGGTCCAGCAGTCTTGTGCTATGCTTATATAAGCTACGCTATGCATTTTATGTATTATAGCCTTAACGTATTAAGGTATTATGAGGGTGCCATCACATGGAGCGGAACAGCGTACGCAGAAAATCGCGGAACGAGAGCCTTGACCAATCACAAGCGTTCCGTGAATTTACGGAACGCTTGTGATTGGTCAAGGCTCTCGTTTTGCGATTTTCTTCGTACGCTGTTCCGCTCCATGTGATCGCACCCTGAAGACGTATCGTACCAAAATAGTACAAAACGTCGTGACGTGATCCGTTTTGTCGCTCGAACGATCGGATTCAGCGGCTCGTGAAAAAGCAGCTTTATGCCTCTTCTATAATACTCGTACTCCGTGGTTCGGCTTTGCCGCGCGATTTATAAAATATATCGACGTATCACATATAATACTTTGTTCGGAATCCATCCTGAAGTTACACATTTTATAAATTTTTACCATTACAAGTAATTTGTCTGATGATGAGCAGATACATGATGTATATATGTCGCAGGCTTATTGCAAAATCAGCCCTTTTGCAAAAAGACTAGCCTCTTTGCGAAAGGCCGGCATTTTGCGAAGCACTGATCGTTTCCCAATAAAGGCTATAATACACAAAATGCATAGCGTAGCATAAGCATAGCATAAGACCGTTGGACCAATGAGCATCCAGCATAAAGTCGCCATATCAATTTACATAAGATGCTCATTGGTCCAGCAGTCTTATGCTATGCTTATGCTACGCTATGCATTTCGTGTATAAAGGCCATCACACACAAAATGCATAGCGTAGGCCGTAGCATAAGCATAGCATAAAGCCCCTTGCACAATGCTAGGCAACAGGCAATAGGAACAGGGAACAGAAATCAGAAACCTTGTATTTATGCAGAATAGACGATGACACAGGCAATAGACACAGAATTTCCGTCACGTTGGAAATTCTGTGCCTATTGCCTGTTGCCACCCAATCACATCGTTCGAATTTTTTAGGTTTGTATTGACGAATTTGAGGTTATTTCCTGTTCCTATTGCCTGTTGCCTAGCATTGTGCAAGGGCCTTAAGACCGCTGGACCAATGAGCATCTTATGTAAATTGATATGGCGACTTTATGCTAGATGCTCATTGGTCCAACGGTCTTATGCTATGCTTATGCTACGCTATGCATTTTGTGTATTATAGCCTTTATTGGGAAACGATCAGTGCTTCGCAAAATGCCGGCCTTTCGCAAAGAGGCTAGTCTTTTTGCAAAAGGGCTGATTTTGCAATAAGCCTGCGACATATATACATCATGTATCTGCTCATCATCAGACAAATTACTTGTAATGGTAAAAATTTATAAAATGTGTAACTTCAGGATGGATTCCGAACAAAGTATTATATGTGATACGTCGATATATTTTATAAATCGCGCGGCAAAGCCGAACCACGGAGTACGAGTATTATAGAAGAGGCATAAAGCTGCTTTTTCACGAGCCGCTGAATCCGATCGTTCGAGCGACAAAACGGATCACGTGACGACGTTTTGTACTATTTTGGTACGATACGCCTTCAGGGTGCGATCACATGGAGCGGAACAGCGTACGAAATTCACGGAACGCTTGTGATTGGTCAAGGCTCTCGTTCCGCGATTTTCTGCGTACGCTGTTCCGCTCCATGTGATCGCACCCTCATAATACCTTAATACGTTAAGGCTATAATACATAAAATGCATAGCGTAGCTTATATAAGCATAGCACAAGACCGCTGGACCAATGAGCATCCAGCATAAAGTCGCCATATTAATTTACGTAAGATGCTCATTGGTCCAGCGGTCTTATGCTATGCTTATGCAACGTTATGCATTTTGTGTGTGACGGCATTTATTGTTTACACCATCGTACGTACTAATTAAGCCAATTTAGTCCAAATCTAGTACGCGAACTTAGTACGCGTATCAAACGGTCGGCGTAAAGATGGCCATTATAATTATGTATGTACTCTTTTCCAAATTATGAAAATGGTTTTCCAAATTTCTCTAAATGATTTCCAAATAATTACAAATACTTATTTATAAATAAGCAATTGTTTGCCAAATATATTGAGGTCTGGATTGCTTGCGATCGAGTAAATTCTAGAAATTCATAAAAAAATTGGTTTTTTCGATTTCCTAAAGAAACGCGAAACCACCAAAAGTTTTTAATGCGGTACCAAACGCTGCCAATCAATCGGCAATCGATTAAAAAAAAAAAATTACAAAAGTCAAAGTGGGGGGGCTAAGAAAAGATCAAAAATTTGTTTTTGATTTCCTAAAAAAACGAGAAACTACCAAACGTTTTTAATACGGTACCAAATACTACCAATCAACCACCAAACAATTGGTAAAAAAAAAAGTATCAATAATCCACTTGGGGGGGCTAACTCTGTCGAGCTGCAAGAACAAAGGGATGGCCGCTCTCAGGTTTCTCTCTGGCGGTAGCCGCGGTAGAAATGAGAACTTTGTCGCACGACTCTTACAGAGTATCGCATGATAAGTGGTGCGATTCCGAGCTGAGCACATCCTCCTCCACTTATGCACACAGAGATGCTCTGTCTCCGTGTGACGACTGACGACGCGCGCTCGGCTAATGGTGGATTCACACCGAGCCCGGCGTCCGACGTACGACGTCCGATATCCAATAGGAGAGCTCGATTTCTAGAGAGTGTATCAGTGACTGATACACTCTCTAGAAATCGAGCTTTTCTATTGGATATCGGACGTCGTACGTCGGACGCCGGGCTCGGTGTGAATCCACCATAAGTTCGGCGCGCCATGCGAGCGAGCGAGAGAGAGAATGTCATTCCCTCCTTCTCGCTCTGAATCTGATGCGTCGAGGCTGCTAGATTGCTTTCTCGGCGTGGCCCGGCGATCTGAAAAAGAGGGTACACGTCGAAAAGCGCAAATGTGCACGATACTTTAATAGTCTGCAAGAGGGGAACCTCTGAATATATAGATAAGATATTAGTTGATATTAAGCATTCGTTGCAAAGTTATGAACAAAAAAGGATTTCAGCGTTCCATATATACCCGTGCGGTAACGTTCAATCCCGAAATGGTGTGTGGCAGCGCGGAAGGGCGTCTGACAGCTAATACGCTGGCCCGGGTTCTTTACCCGGTGCTTCCTTTTATTTTTTTTTTGCTTTTTTTTGGTTACAATATATATAATAATTATGTAATTATTTCGAGAACGAAAGAGCATGTAAAAAATAATTAAATTTGGAAGGGTGTGTGTAATCGAATGATATGAATGTAATGATTTTGTACATAACGTTAAGAGTTTAAAAAGGGAGGTGAGGAGAAAAATAATAATTAGTAACTAATTTTCCCTTACACAAATATATTTAGTCATACGGTGTGATTAGTGGAGAATAGTATTATCTTACACCTTATAACAAATAAATGTTACTTTCAACTTTCACAATTAATTAAACAAATTATTGACGGGTCATTTTGATTCTCTTTCTCATCCTCTTTGAAATCGTCTTGTGCCCAAAACGCGCGCGTTTCTGTATTATGTCGTGTTCGAATGTTATATAAAAAAATCAAACAATTTTGACTATAAATTAAATTATTTTTTACATGCTCCTTTGTTCTGAAAATAATTAAATAATTATTTCTAATAAAAAAACCAAAAAAATAAAATAAAAGGAAGCACCAGGGAACGAACCCGGGCCAGCGTCTTAGCAGGCAGACGCCCTACCGCGCTGCCACGCACCATCTCGAGATTGGATGTTACCGCACGGGTATATATGGAACGCTGAAATCTTATTTTGTTAATAACTTTGCAACGAATGCTTAGTATCAACTAATATCATATCTATATACTCAGAGGTTCTCCCCTTGCAGACTATTAAAGTATCGTGCACATTTGCGCTTTTCGACGTGTACCCTCTTTTTCAGATCGCCGGGGCACGCCGAGAAAGCAATCTATGGTCTAGTTTACACCGTTAAATCGGTTGGTACGCGTATCAAGTTGGTGCAGACTAAACATTTGATACATCCCTGTTTACACCGTTCCATCTCACAACAGGTTAGGTTATGTTTTTAATCCAGATAAAGTCCAATGTTTTCAGTGATTTCGGTATTATTTTCTCATGTGTATATTCGAATTAAATAATATAATTTTAACATCTTTTTATATCTTTTATTTCTTTAATTTATGCATCCTTTTGTATGTAACATTATTACAGCTTTTATATGTGTACAGTACACCACATATTTTATTATAAAATATTCAAAGTTTGTCTCATAAACCTACCACTAATTCACAGTTATAGTAATTATCATAATTAATATCGCATTTTGAGATTAATGGAAAAATATTTATATTTCCTGCATACACAACAAACTATTTATTTAATTAATAATTTATATTATATCTATAAATAAAAACGACTTTTTAAGAACTTGTAAAAAACAAAGGAACTTTTTGGAAACTATATCACAAGTTATTAAACAACTTATAATTATTAATTCATCTTGTACCTATAAAATATTCTAACTTTAACCTCAATCTAACAACAGTCAGCAGCGGCGGTATACGTACTTGATCCAATTCGAATCGAATCAAGCGTTTACAGCGCGCTGACATCTTTTGATACGCGTATCAACTTGGTCTGATACTCGCGATTGAGGAGTATCAGACCAGAGCGCACTAAAGTAATCCGCGAGCGTTTATACCGAGCGTATCAAGCGATTTGATACGGATATAGTACTTAATACGCGTACCAAGTGCTCGGTGTAAACTAGGTCTATAGCAGCCTCGACGCATCAGAGTCAGAGCGAGAAGGAGGAAATGATATTCTCTCTCTCGCTCGCTCGCAAGGCGCGCCGAACTTAGCCGAGCGCGCATCGTCACGGAGACAGAGCATCTCTGTGTGCGTACGCTGCTGACATGTTACCGACATGTCAAGAATCGTGCAGCGCCTCACGCCTGCAAACCAATGAACTATAAGGCGTGGATTGGCGTGGAAAGTGACATGTTGACAAGCCTATTTTGTTGTGCGTGCCATTTCGTTATTATTTGCTCTGTACTTGTGCTCCAACGTTTGACGTATTCGTGAAAGTCGTAAAATTTACCGAAAAGTAAGATTTGCTTGCGGAAGGAACGTTTTCACCTCCTTTCGATAATCGTAAAACGGCTGTTTTCCCGTATATTTAGGCTTCGTTTTATGGCTGTTTGTTTATTGTCGTAGGAAAAGGATAGTTTTCGGTAAATTTTGGAAGTGTTCTGAAACGACCTAGAGTGATGTTTTATTGAAATGTCTTTTTATTTGCAAATGGCACGCACAACAAAATTGGGTGTTTTCCACGCCTCGATAGTAAGAATTCAATATGGCCGCGGTGACCATCCAGGAGCCTTAAACGCGCGACAGTATAATTTGTTTTTTAAGTGTCGTATTTTTCGTAAATCGACACATCGTGATTGTATGTATTACATACGTATTCGGAGCAGTAATTTCAAGGACAGAAGGTATATTAGGATTCAAAATGTCGGACGAGAATACCTACTTTTTTAGGGTGCCGTCACATGCGGCGTAACTTGCGTAAGCGTAACTGCGGCGTAAGGGCTCAGTCACAATGAAAGGAATAAGGAATAGGATAAAGGAATAAGGAACAAGGAATTAAACATAAGGAATTAAGAATAAAATATTACAAATAAGCTATAAGACAATTCACAATAGAGAATAAGATATAAGAATAAGGTATAAGAGCGTTGTTACGAGTTTACGAGATGTGTGTTTCTTATAAGAAATAAATGTTGGTTATAAAATGGATAATCAACTCGATAATCAATTAATCCCGTTAATTGCTATAAATGTGAATGTTATGCTATTAGCATTAATACTAATAATTAGGAAGAAAAGAAAAGTATATCATAAGAGATGGGCAAATCGACGATGGTGGCCCTTGTAACCATCTCCGATAGAAAACGATTAAAAACGGCTATATATACAGATATCTGTATTGTTTTTAATCGTATCTTATCGGTTCTATCGTTGCATATTCAGAAGAGAGATAAAACATTAATCGAATCGAATCGGTTTCTATCGTTTTCGATCCGAATAAGAAAATAACTATACAAATTTTATAGTTATGAATCGTTTTCTATATGTACAATTATTGCCCGTCTTAATCAATCGTATATACACGATATAATATATATCGTTATTTATGGTAATAATTTTGCCGCATGCATTAATACGGATATATAAGAATAAAATGATAGACATCTCATCGATATTTATACGACTTAACCGAACCGATACATCTATCGTTTCTTATCACAATTATCTGACATACAACTTATCATCTTCTTTACGACAGCAAATCGGTTCGTTTTCTATCGTATATCAATGATATAAATTGAATCGTTTGAAAGCCCTCTACTTTGCATATGTTTTTATAAGGTTAAAACGATAGACATCTCGTCGATATTTATACGACTTAACCGAACCGATACATCTATCGTTTCTTATCAGAATTATCTGACATACAACTTATCATCTTCTTTACGACAGCAAATCGGTTCGTTTTCTATCGTATATCAATGATATAAATTGAATCGTTTGAAAGCCCTCTACTTTGCATATGTTTTTATAAGTTTAAAACGATAGACATCTCGTCGATATTTATACAACTTAACCGAACCGACACATCTATCGTTTCTTATCAGGATTTTCCGACGTACAACTTATCATCTTCTGTACGGCAGCAAATCAATTCGTTTTCTATCGTATATCAATGATATAAATTGAATCGTTTGAAAGCCAAGTATCCCAGAATCTCAAGCCAGAATCCCAAGTATTTTGTAACGTGAGTTTCTAATAGAATATAGTAAATAAACTCCTTACAGAAAAGTATTACTGGTTGGTCAGTAATTTATTACTGAGTCTAGTGATTTTTTACTAACGATTAGTATTTTATTCTTGTATTTAGTCAGTATTTTAACTACTGGCAAATGAGTAATATCTAGTAGTATTAGTAGTTCTTCCGGGATTCGAAGTACTGATACAAGTACTGCAGTATTTGCTTATATAGTAAAAAAGTACTGAAGTATTAGAGATTCTAGTAGTTGAGCTTAGACGTGAAGTACTGATAGAATGAGTAAGTAGTTTTCCTAGTAATTCATTACTTGGTCTAGTACTTAAGTACTGGTATAGATGAGATTCAACACTGAGGCGGCAAACGCCTGAAGTACTGAATTCATATAATTCATTTAAGGATCGACAGGAGTCATTTATTACTAGAATCGTAAAATCCGTATTATGGCATAAATTATTCACTTACAATAATGATTTAAAAAAACATTTATTTAACATTTATTCAACATTAATTTAATATTTGTGTTATATTGATTAATTATTTGCAATAATGATTTTAAAAAACATTTATTTAACATTTATTAAACATTAATTTAATATTTATTTTATATTAATTATTCATTTGCAATAATAATTTTAAAAAACATGTATTTAACATTTATTAAACATTATTTAATATTTATTTTACATAAATTATTCAAACACGATAAAACACATTTACTTCGCCAGCGTATAAGAAATTTAATTTGATAAATTATTCATTTACAATAATTATTTTAAAAAACATTTATTTAACATTTATTCGGCAATAATATAATATTTATGTAATATTGATTATTTATTTGTAACAATAATTTGAAAAAACATTTATTTAACATTTATTTGACATTAATTTAATATTTGTTTTATATTAATTATTTATTTGCAATAATGATTTAAAGAAAACGTATATTTAACATTTATTTGACATTAATTTAATATTTATTTTACAATAATTATTTATTTACTATAATAATTTTAAAGAACATTTATTTAATATTAATATTTTATAAACGGCAGCCAAGGGCGTAGGCCTCATTTGTATTTCGCGGTTAAGATGGTTAAGATGGCGTGCGCGGCGGCAACGCCCATTGGCTAGAGACGTTGGTGGCGCTCAGCCCCGGGATTCTGTAACTCCTTAACGACAGTTTCGGTATCGTTGCGCAGGTATTATATATGGTAAAAAAGCTGCGCAACGATCCGACAACTGTCGCTAAGGAGTTACAGAATCCCGGGGCAGGTAGCGCGCGCGGTCGAGATGGCGTACGCGACGGCAACGCCCATTGGCGAAGGCCGATGATTGGAACAGCGATCGGGCCGGCGCGGGCTTCGCTCTCGTTCGGCAACAACAGTGTATTCACGACCACCGACCAGGTCGCGCAGAACTAAGGAGCTGAATAAAGTCCTCGCGCTTAAGTTGTGCGTTCAATTATTACTACGTCCCCGTGGAATCCTTTCTGGCTGCCCTCAATCCTGACACCAAGCCCGCTAACCTCGATTCGAGAGGGCTTTCCTTACAGCTCAGAAGTGGGATACATCCGCGGACGTCGACTCAGTAATTCATACGAGCTCGAGTCTTCTTACGGAGAGGTGCGCGTGCGCGTTTGCTCTACCGTTGACTCTCAGTTCGGTAACGGTTTCACCGCCGTAGCAAGTGGTAACCGGTTGGAACGCGTCACGACTTCGCCACATCGAGGTATTCGTGCTGACTTTGGAACTTCTTACGGAGAGGTATGCGAGTGCGCGTCGCTCTGCCGTTGTTCCTGCAGTCTCGCATCGTCGTTCACGGCTCAGTTCTATTGTAGTGCGTTGACCGGGTCGTCTCATTGCAAAAGTGGTCCGTCGGTCGTTTCCGGTCTGTGGAAACATTAGTTTTTCGAGACTTTTGACGTAATTGAGTGCGCGAGGGAAGCGCGCCATATCGCCGTTCCCGCGTTTTTACGCTTTGTTATCCGCCATCTTGGTGGTCGGGTGTAACCGACACGGACAGGTTCAGACAAGTTACGGCGCGCGAGACTTGTGATCGTTCAGCAAAATGGCTTCGCGTGAGCAGTTTGAGGCATACACCCTGCCACGACTGCAACAAGAGCTTCAAGAACAGGGGGTTACGGATATCCCTGATGATCGATGGAAGTGTATAGATAAACTAATAACGGCGCTGGGAGAAAGAATACCAGACACGGTTGAGCAAGCTCGACAGTTCGGTGGAAGATTCGAGATGGACGCGCGCGAGCGGTGGGAAGCTCTTACGCTGCCTCAAATTCAAGAAGAGCTGCGTAGTCAGGGGTTGCAAAACGTGCCCGACAATCATGGTCGATGCATGGATCTACTCATCGACTTGGCGGGAAGAAGAAACTGGGAGGTATCAGCTGCTGTAGAAATAGAGCAAGCCTTCGGTC